>JBAIZL010000390.1:0-7500 GCA_036971475.1 Prosapia bicincta
ACTAAAATCAACTTATGATTTTGTTTAACATTTATTATTCTTACTTTTTAGCTTGAATACTATAAAAATTAGCAAATTCTTCGACAACGTAAATATTTTTGCTTCGATTTTTAAAATGTATATTTACTGGTTGATTCGCCTTTAACAGTTTAGGTCGATTTATAGAGTCCACAAAAACAGTTGTTTTGAGGATTCTAACCCTTTACTAATTCAGATTGCACCTGACCTCTTGGTTATATGAATAGCATAGGGATAATATTAAAAATTATTTCTATTATACTCAAGCTTTTTACATATTTTTTATGTATGTTAAGTTTAGTTAAGTGCTAGACATACAAGTTATAAAAATAAAAAAACAATGTAAATTAATAAGTTTTATATTACGAGATATAAAATTTAACTGTTATAAAAGTTTAAAAAAACAAAAATGATTATTTTAATTAGATAATTAGACAATGTTATAAAACAGTCATCCAATGATTTTATTTTGAAAAATAAGGAGAAGGAATAGCACATATTTTGATGTGTCTATATTAAACATTAAAAAGTATTAGAATATATTATAGGTTGAAAGTTTTTATGTAAACATTCACAACATAATAGAGTACTTTTTTAAATATGAAAAAATCTAAAATTTATGATGTTTTATTACAATTAATTAAGGACAGTTATATTAGTACAAATGTTGTTAGCACAATTTTCAATGAATTATGTTTTTATACTTCAAAAGTCTACAATTTACGAAGGAAAGAAACAATACAATCTAATTTATAATAGTTAGACAATTCAAATCAAATTACTGTTTAATTGTAGTCAAGTTATACAATTCTGTGGATTGAAATTTAAGACCTAAATAATTGCAAAATAATAGAAGTTAAAAATTCAGGTATTCATACAATATTTAATTACAACATAGAGAATTACAAATTAGACTCAACAGATACTTCACAAGATCTGAGTGAGTGTAAGGTGAAAACACAAAAAGCTACTATTTCTGGAGAGATGCAATAATGATGGTGTAAGAGAGTTAGTATACATAAAACATTCCTAAGCATGACTCACATTTGCAGAACTGCTTCTCTAAAGCAAGCTTACTCTAAGGCAATATCTACCTACCACATCTAGCACTGGTGGTATATATATATATATATACAGTAGAGTCTTGAAAATCTGAGACCCGATATTGTGAGCTTCTGTTAAATTCGAGCCGATTTCTATGTCAGACTATTATATCTATTTTAAATTAAATTCAAATTATTTACTGTGTGACAATCAATTGTCACAGCATGATAAAGATCAACTGTGTTCTGGTGATATCCATTTTTATTTCTACCCGCAAATATTACGAGCCTAATCCAGCCGATGGGTCAGAGTGTTCGAGAATGTATGAAAAAAAATACAGATGTTACATTTTACAATCGCTCTTGGAAGCAACTCAAAGGGAAGAAAGCATTGTAAGCTTTCTTAAAAAATACAGTTAATAAGGAAGTTGTGTACTGTAGAGCAGAAGCATGGAAGAAAATAAGAGAAGAAATATTATGTAAGTCATGGAATAAAGTCCTGAGTCATAGTAAAACTACTGACTGTGTAAAACTGTGTCATTGATCCATAAGAAGAAACAGATTTGACATCAAGAAATTTCCAGGTTGTGAAAATGTCGATGATATGGACATACGTCAATGGATGAGTAAGGAAGAATGTAAATAAGTAACAATAAGACATGTTACGACTAACGAAATGGTACAAGAAACTACTGAAGGCAGTGATGACTAGAATAAAGATGAAGGTTCAACCGAGACAGTACAAAATGGGAAAATAAGTCATGGTGAAGAAATGGCCACCTTGGAAACTGCAACGGGCTATATTGAATAACAGACACCACAATAACAGATATGTACTTTTGCTAAGAAGTCTATGTGACACACCAGCTAGAAAACGCAGACGTAGAAGACCCTTTTAACTTTTTCCAAAAAATGTATTAACCGTGATGAACAATGTATTCCAAAGCGACATTAATTTATCTAAGTACTGTAATCAATAGAGTTCTACAAACGTATGTTTTCCATTTATAATTATAGCATTAGGGTTCATTAGAACACCTGATTTTTAAAATGCACAGAAACATATTTTCGTGTAATTCAAGTTTTTGGTAATCAGAGTGGATCTCTGTCCCATCTACCTTAAATTACCAAGACTCTACTGTATGTAATAAAGTGTTTAAATTCATACCTGATAACAAACATAAGAGATAAATCAAGCTTGAATTGTATAGAACGAATTTAAACTTTTATGCAATAAAACTCTTGAATGTATAGATAGTCCTATACAATAAGAAATATATAACTTGAATTAAAAACAAGAATAATCCTCAGGTACAGAAAAAATAAAAACTGGTTGCAAACCCTGTATGCACATATCATTCAATAACAGAGTATTACAAATAAACAGTAGAATTCTGTTCATCTTTTTTTTATGTGTATGACAAATATGTTCAATAATAATTTTTATAGGAAATTAGAAACCAAGGCTGCTTAAAATACCGCAATGAAACTTAGATTAAGAAAAAGGCATTAAAATCATCAGATAAGTAAATGGAAACGAATTATAGCGCTTATGTTCAAATTTGCTTCCTAAAGTTAGACCCATTCATTATCAGTTTCTTAGACAGTTCCTATCTTCTATATCTAGGGATAGAGACAGAGCTGTTCTTAGAATAGAGAAAGTAAAGCGGCCGCTCACCTTACTGCACTAAAAAATAAGTAAAACGTTTTGGTTAAATGAAAAAAAAAATTAATAATTTACAGATATGTGCTTAAAATATCTTATTACCTTCCCAAAATGTTGAACTATTGATTAATGACACAACCTACAAAAGAGATATCGGTTTACAATGAAAAAAATGCAAAACATTGTTTGATACCGGCCATGGCTTCAGACCGACTGCCATGAACATCATACACCAAACTTGAAAAAAATTAAAATAAACAAGAAATGTAAATTTACAAAGCAATGGAATGACAAGATGCAATAAATATTCAAAATGAAGCGTTTGATTTTTATTTGGTCATTAGTTTTAATGAACTTTTGTGGACAATATTTAAGATTTTTTCTTAGGAATAATAAACATATAATAGTGTGTGCCAATAAAAATTATGTTTTGTAATAATACATGCTTCTTTATGATTGATTATAATTACAAAAGCCACAACAAAATAATTTTTTCTTATACAAATTTATTTCTCGTCAGACAGAAATTATTATAGTTTTCCTAATGGTTGATTGATTAAAAAATTTAAATGGAGGAGTTTAGACCATGGTCATAATTTATATTTCTCTCTTATCTCAATTCTTGACACAGAGTAAAATATTTTATACATCAAAAATAAATAGACTCAACCCTGGAAAATGAAAAAAAATCATGTAAATAACTGGCAAATGATTGGCATGTTTTGAGATGAAATGACTTCATCAAAATTGCTCTAATCCCACTTTTGTGTAAGAATTTTAAAAATTTATTTGGGGAAGACCAATTTTTTAAAAATGACCTCACAAAACTTTTTTACTCCAGGCCTCACATTTGCTTAGGACGGTTTTGCATAGAGATAATGTAGGCTAGGTGGAATTATGAAATCTATATGAAAGAATAACTATAGTAATACTAAAATGAGAGTGTCCTAAACATCAGGTAGGCTCATTCACACACACACAGTCTTCACTCACACAAACACAGAGGATTAGCACGCTGTATTCCTTCCGGCATTCTGTTTATTAAACACCTAGTGGTGCTACATTGATCAAACTCTAATTATTTAAATTTGATAACACACCTCAAAAAGTTTACCATAAATTAATTCTGCACACAGTATGAGAAAATTGGTACCAAACGATGTACAATTTATTGTCCCTGTTCATGAAGGGATAGCAAGAAATAAAAATCCTGTACAAACGCTAAAGGAAAACATTGTACTTAATATGTTAAAGTTACTAATAACTACTTAAGTAAATCATGGGTTGTTTGGTGTCATTTTTCTTGTAATTTTAAGTAGAGTCAATTATTATTAACTATGTTTAGTTAAAATTACAACTTAAAATGTTAGAGTTTTGTTAGAAGAAACCACTAAATGACCAATGGAGTGGAAATATGGCTGGTCTTGAGACTGTCATAATCCTCTGTGCTCATAAGGGTGAGTGTGCGTGAGTGCAATAAATACTGATTTGGTGTCTAGGGGCATTGGCATTTTGCTATTGCTGTAGGCTTAAATAAGGGACATTAACCTCTCGCTACTATGAGTATAGGGCCATGATGACCAGCCATGTTCCCCTTTTTCAGTGGAATATTTGTGTCCCTTCCTTAACAATAGAAATTTTACATGATACAACTTTTAAATTAGGATAACAATTTTTATAAATTAATAATATATAAACAATAGACTTGTTTCAACTTACATTTCTTGGAAAAAATCAAAAAAGGAAATTAATGTAATAATTATGATTTTCTGTACAAAATCTTATAACCATAAACCAAACCTGTAAATATTTAAAATTTATTTATATTTTATTATTTAAATATCCAGTTTTATACTGATGAAATGGACCTGACATGAAACGGACCAAAATAATAAAATTTACCTCCACTCCGAACAACAAATGGAAATGTGTGAGCAATAAGTATGCTACATTTGGCAATGTTGCAAATAAATAGACGTCACAGAACCTGCTCTACAGAGATTTAAATTAAGGATATTAAACATACAGCAAATATACACTACAGAGGAACACTTTATGCTCTATACTAATATTCACTTTTATTTCATTTAAAAGAGCTTTATAGACGAAAATAAAATATTCCATTATTAGTGGTTTTATTGAAAGCTGTTTTTTTTAAACTATTATTTACATTCTTCATTTTTGTAGTCTATTACATTCGGTGAAACTTAATTAACCACTTTAACATTAGTTTATGACTATCCGAACTTTAAGTTTTGTAAATTTGTAAAAACTTACTGAAACAGAACGTTTTTGATTGCTATGTGGTAATCTTCATCAGCATCTTTAGCTTGGAGTTGTTACGTTAATAGGTGATGGTTTTAAAGGTAGGTTTTCGAAAGTATCAAAGAGTATGTGTGATTTGTATTGGGTTTGTTTGTTTAATATGTTTGTATTTTGTGTTTTTGTTACTAAACAAACAAACCCAATACAAATCACACATACTCTTTGATACTATCGAAAACGTGCCTTTAAAACCACCAACGCTTAACGTTAAAACTCCAAGCAGAAGACACTGATGAAGATCTTCATATAGCGATCAAAAATGTTCTGTATCAGTAAGTTTTTACAAATTTACAAAATTTAAGGTTCGGATAGTGATAAACTAATGTTAAAGTGATTAATATTATTTACATACTTGTTAATTCCATCTTCACCTAAGCTACTAGTTATTCACACGGGTTACGGTCTGAGTTGACAATGAGACACATCTCCCGAAACGGCCGTCTTCAACAAATATAAGTGCTCCTATAGGCAAGTTGTAACATATTTACAAGAATTTTAGTATTATTTAGCATTAAACTCAAGAAATGATGATTATGACTTTGATTATTATTAAAACTTGTTCTTCTGGACTTATTTTTCATTACACTTTCCACTCACTTGAAAAAACAATAATTTTTGAAATTTTCATTGTACACTTTGGCTTGCTCTTATGTACCAGTATCTTACAAAACACACTAGTGCATATTTTGAAAAATAAATTAAGAAAAGCAGACAACAGTAGTTAAATTATCAAAAGATCCTTTGGCAATCAACATGAAAAATTATGCTTCAAATACACTTACAGTATCCAGAAATATGTCTCCCACTCTTTGCTTCACATCCCAATGTTCTAGTCGTTTTTTTAGTTCTTCTAAAAATTCCTCATGATGTGTTAAAATTGTAGGAACCTTAACAAACAGTACAAAATCATGGTATATTATGCCAAAAAGATTTTTTAAAAACACAAATTGTCACAATTAGAGTTAAACTGATATTTTAACTTTTTATTTTTGTAACAAGATGGCGGTGTTTCATTATCAAAGCTATTAGTAACCCCTTTATATTAAAATTTTTATTGTGTTTGAAAAAATGTAACTCGACTATAAAGTTTACTATATGCACATTCAGCTTTCAAGGTATAACGGGGTGAATGATAGGACCAAGTCACTAGTCTGGGGGTTCGGCCCTGGGGTAAGGCCACCCGAAAGTGGATAAAGGTCCGATTGCACTACCTGGACTGAACTATCCAGACAGGGTATAGAGGTACGGAAACCTGGGCATTCTGAAGGTTCTATTGGTCCCGAGTAGTTCTAAAACAACAGTCGAGCCGCTGTCACTGGAGGAGTTCATCGGCAAACAGTCTAGAGGCCTTATAGTAAAGTCGAAAGACTATTTCATACTGGTACCACAGGTCGTGGCACCAAGTCCCTGTTTCGGGACATTAGTCAACAACGGACGAGAGTCACGAGTTTGAGGTTGGATTCGTGGGGGTAGAGGTTTCATAGCTGGAGGTGGATTTCCCAAGCGGGCGGGTCTTGCGTTTTAGCAGGGATCGAGTAGGAAGGCTGGATCCTTGTCACTCTCCACTTTTACTACCTTTAGCTCTTCATTTCATACCCCAAGATACCGCTGTCCCATCTGTTATCTGCTTGAAATTAGTCCGTAACTTGCTTGACAGAGGTGAGATTGCTCACACGGGTAGTTTCCCTAACAGATATTTGTACATTCAAGTGCAATCTTCGCAAATGTTCTGGCAGTAATGCAGTTATCTAGAGTTGCGTACAAAGGGCAAAGCTTACTGTAAAATATTTAAAATCTTACTTTACGTACATAAACAAACCGATACTAGCTATTAAAAGCATTTACTAGGAACATTTATATTGTAAATTAAGTTAAAACACTTGTATAAACTTCAGACAATATTTTGACATTTTTATGTCAAATTGATTAAAATAAAGATAAATCTTCCAGCAACCTTGGTAGAAGGCACACAGATCATGCAGTCACAATTATTGGTTAACAAATAACCAAGTCAAGGGGGGCTCCAGGGGAGGGGCAATTGCCCCCCTATCTAAGAATTTGGGTACTGTTTTTGTTTTTAGAAATATATTTTTTATATTCAGAACACATTTAAATTCAACCCAGTTTACTTATTAAAATGTATTTTTCATTTGATTTTTATTTTAAAGCAATGTATATTGCTTTTACATTTATGTAATGTTAGGTGTAGAAATTCATCTGATAACATTGGTAGTTCCACCCAGCATTAACAACACTGGCATGTTACAAGTCTTGCACTAGTTCTGTATCGGCTCAGCTGTACTAACAGTCTGTGTACGCCTCCATGTCAGACCGAGCTGTTTGATGAAACGATGAAAGTTAAACAATATTTTGTATTATGTACGTATAATTTTGGTATCTATGTAAATTCAGGTAAAATGCATGTTTTGATGAAACAATCTCAAATTT
>JBAIZL010000390.1:12500-27500 GCA_036971475.1 Prosapia bicincta
AATTATATTTGAATTTACAATTGAATTGTAAATTCAAATATAATTCTTGTATTTGTATTTTGACTTTTGTTCTTTATTAATACACAAGAAAACATATTGCGATATTTATATATATATTTATATATATATTTATATATATATATATATATATATATATATATATATATATATATATATATATATATACAGACACACTCTAGTAGCTCAAGTTAAAAATCAATATAAATTTATAATCCCTTAACTTTGATCAAAATGTAAATGAACCTCAGTAAATGAGCCACTGAAGATTTTCTTAGTAATAATTATATGAGGCTTCTAGTTTGGCAGTTCATAGCACCAATTATATCACCAACAATAAATGAGTGAAATCTATAAAATCCTACCTCCTCAATATTATAACATCTATATTATAGGATACAACGAATTAGAAATTGGCCAATAAATAAAGAGATGCAATTTTAGACAATGGATTTAGTAGAGTATACAAAGATGACGATCTTTACACACAAAAAAGTAAATAAAGTATCATAATTGGTAGAAACAACAGAAAAAAGTTATATATTGCTTAGGCCATTAATATTCAAAACGTTACTGTGAGTTTACAAAGCCTCCAAATGAGAAAAAAATTAATATGTGTTCAAAGTCTTAAAAAGAACACAACTAGTATTGAAGAACAACTAGAATTTTGTTGATATAAGGTTTTGTAGACACTCTGTAATGTATGTTCTTATTTCAAATTAGTCAATTAATATCAGATTATATGGTAAGATAATCTGAGTTACCAAGTGTAATGATAGTGGGCTTAGATAGTAAAATTTTTAGGAAAATCCCAGAAAGTGTTGTTTGGTTTAATAAGGACTCGGAAGATGAAAATGCAATGAAAGCCTGATGAGACTGTATGCGCTAAATTAACTAGTGAAATAAAACAAACTCCACAAATTACATCTTTTGCAAAGGGATAAGGATCAGTGATTTGATTGCTGGAGTATTTTTTCTGCTCTGTAGTGATGAAACCCTACAAATTTTGAACAATATATATATATATATATATATATAAACATCGCAATATGTATTCTTGTGTAATTATAAAGAACTAAGTCAAAATACAAATACAAGAAATATATTCAATTAAAATTAAATTATAATTCTTGTATTTGTATTTTGACTTAGTTCTTTATATATATATATATATATATATATATATATATATATATATATATATATATATACACACTAGGTATGTAAATTAAGTAATGAGACTGATTTTCTAGTGTTCGATCTGGCAATACTGGAGTAGCGGCGCAAGCGCGGTAAGGAATATAAATACAGTATCTGATACACGTCCAGTGCAAGTTTGAAGACGATAGAGTTATTGCACTGTACGTAGTGAATTTTGTTATGAGAAAGGTTTTTTTAGTGCGGTTTAAAAATGAGTGACATCAGTTTCGAACAACGGTGTGCTATCAGGTTTTCCTTCAGGCTTGGGCACAGTGCAACGGAAACTCTTGCTAAGCTTCAGAAAGCCTATGGAGATAGTGTTTTGTCGAGAGCCCAGGTTTTTCGGTGGTTTAAAGCATTTTCAGAAGGAAGAGAATTGATTGAAGATGAACCACGAAGCGGAAGGACTTCATCTTCAAGAACCCATGAAAATGTCGACAGAATCCGGGATCTTGTGCATTCAGATCGTCGGTTGACTGTCAGAATGATCGGGGAAGAGTTAAATTTGACTCACACCACCGTTTATCAGATTTTGATTATTGAATTGGAGATGAGAAAAATCTGCGCAAAAATGGTTCCAAAAAACCTTTTGCAAGACCAAAAGGACATCGAGTTTGTTGCCAGTAAAAACAATCTTGTGACTCCTCAGCCAGTGATTTTTTCCTCTTCCCGAAGTTGAAATTTCTTCTCAAGGGAACTCATTTTGGGACAATCGAAAACATTCAAATGGCTGTAACCGACCAGCTGAAAGCTATTCCAGTATCAGAGTTCCAGCACTGCTATGAGGAGTGGAAGAACCGTCTCCAGCGCTGTGTGGCTTCAGAAGGAAGTTATTTTGAGGGTGGCAATATAGAATTGTAATTTTATTTGAATAAAAATAATTTATATAATCAGTCTCATTACTTAATTTACACACCTTGTATATATAAGAAAAGTGTAAACTAATAAAAGGAATTGAAAAATACAGTGAATATATGTAATATTTATATAAAACTAAACATAACTTGTGGTAAGAATTTCGCGTTTAAACTAAGTGAAATTACGTCTTGCGAAAGCGCAGTGAGCGATCTTCATCAGTGTGTGATCGCAATCGTTGTCTCAGCAAGTTATTTATAAATTTACTCTAACTTTAAGTTCGGCACGTTGCGACGTAACAAGTTCAACGTTTACCTATCGCCAAGGCGAAATCCACGAACATAAAGCTGATCTAGTCGCACATCAAGGCTTTGAAATTCATAATTTCACTTTTGGACTTAATAAATTAATGAATTGCAGAACTTATAAAATTTATGGGAAACGTACTGAGACACCGATGAAGATCTCCTGATGTCATTGAAAACGTAGTTTCAATAAATGTATTAAAATTTCAAATTCCACAATTTAATTCACAATAATTTAATAAGTTCAAACTTAAAGGTTACACCGACTGTCATGGACAAAATAATTCACGATTTTATAAACATTTACATTTAATTATTGTGTAAACATTAATGCGTGAAACATTTTATAAATAGGAATAAATAAATAACATTTATTTACAAAATTTAATTAATGTGTAAAAAGTAATGCGTGAAACATTTTATAAATAGGAATAAATAAATAACATTTATTTACAAAATTTAATTAATGTGTAAAAAGTAATGCGTGAAACATTTTATAAATAGGAATAAATAAATAACATTTATTTACAAAATTTAATCAATGTGTAAAAAGTAATGCGTGAAACATTTTAGAAATAGGAAAAATAAATAACTTTTATTTACAAAATTTAATTAATGTGTAAAAATTACTGCGTGAAACATTTTATAAATAGGAATAAATAATTAACATTTATTTACAAAATTTAATTAATGTGTAAAAAGTAATGCGTGAAACATTTTATAAATAGGAATAAATAAATAACATTTATTTACAAAATTTAATCAATGTGTAAAAAGTAATGCGTGAAACATTTTATAAATAGGAATAAATAAATAACATTTATTTACAAAATTTAATTAATGTGTAAAAAGTAATGCGTGAAACATTTTATAAATAGGAATAAATAAATAACTTTTATTTACAAAATTTAATTAATGTGTAAAAAGTAATGCGTGAAACATTTTATAAATAGGAATAAATAAATAACATTTATTTACAAAATTTAATCAATGTGTAAAAAGTAATGCGTGAAACATTTTAGAAATAGGAAAAATAAATAACTCTTATTTACAAAATTTAATTAATGTGTAAAAATTACTGCGTGAAACATTTTATAAATAGAAATAAATAAATAACATTTATTTACAAAATTTAATCAATGTGTAAAAAGTAATGCGTGAAACATTTTAGATATAGGAAAAATAAATAACTTTTATTTACAAAATTTAATTAATGTGTAAAAATTACTGCGTGAAACATTTTATAAATAGGAATAAATAAATAACATTTATTTACAAAATTTAATTAATGTGTAAAAAGTAATGCGTGAAACATTTTATAAATAGGAATAAATAATTAACATTTATTTACAAAATTTAATTAATGTGTAAAAAGTAATGCGTGAAACATTTTATAAATAGGAATAAATAAATAACATTTATTTACAAAATTTAATTCATGTGTAAAAATTACTGCGTGAAACATTTTAGAAATAGGAATAAATAAATACCTAACGTATTTTTGAAAACATTCAAATAAAAACTATACATGGTTCATTTATACAGAATAGTTGATATTTTACGTGCATATTAATTAAGCAACGAATTAAGTGCCTGCATATTAAGTGAGCAACGAATATCTAGAAGGCCCCTACTATACATTCTACTAGTTCTAATGCTATTAATCATTTAAATATTGTTTTCATAATTCCTACACAGTTTGTTTGAAACGATTAAACATCTGAACTTAAATATTTCTTGACGTTAATAAAATTTGTTAAAATATATTTAGCAAGGTAACAATATTGTTATTATAAGCCAGTGTGAACACGTAACGATAACCATTGAGTATATAAATTGTCAACGTATATTAAAGTTTTGACTCTTCCTTTATTAACAAATGTTTTTAAAATACATTTATGTCTTGTTTGAAAAGTAGTAATAAATAACTACAGTATTTGTAAGTTTTTGGACCTACAAAAGTTTAAATTTTTTAAAATTTAAAATACGTAATAAGTAACAAAAAAAGAACAGTTTTAACTTGTTTAAACACTCCAAAGGCTCTTAGCTTATAAGGTAGAAGGGAAAGCTTCCCTAAAAAGACATTTAAAAAAATTTAAAATACGTAATAAGTAACAAAAAAAGAACAGTTAATTTGTTTAAACTCTCCAAAGGTTGTTAGCTTATAAGGTAGGGGGGAGGAAGCTTTCCTAAAAATACATTTTTTTAAATTTAACGGAATTAGTATGAAATATCATTGGTGGAATTCCAATCGGATTTGTTGTTGAGTGGATGAAAAAGAGGTGGACACTTAATAATTCGTGTTCGTTAGGCGACGTTGGAAGGCTTCATCGAGCTTTAATTTCTTGAGGTCTTTTGCAATAGCCTGATTCCCATTTTTAGTTTTAAATTTTCAAACTAAATTTGATAAATTTACAAGATTTCATTGTTATTAAAGAGTAGTAATGTGTTTGAAAAAGTAAAAAACGAGATGTTTGCGAGGTTTAAAATAAAATAATAAAGTTAGGATTGCCATACGTTTCTCGCTACGAATAATTTCGACTTTATGAAAGTGTTAAGCCTATTTTGGCACAAGTGAGGAGTGGTTGAGAAACCAATAAACAGAGTTCTTCCGGAGTTCTTTCCTAACGCTGTTAAAAGTGTTACACAAAATATGAAGATGTCGTTTTTCTGCAAATATATTGAAACTGTGAGCAGGAAATTGCGCAAAAAACATATTCAATAATTTTTGGCGCGTTTAGGCGTTTCCTGAAAATTTAGACAAGTTTCAGAAAATGCAGAAGCGACAATATTTTGTAGCAAGAGAGTATACTGTAAAGGGACTGATGAAATATTGAGCAATATTTAGTCAGTCTGTCTAGAACGCTCATAGCGTACACTAAGATAACGAGTGAACCACCAGCGACATAAGTCCTCATCATCAAGATAATGAGGGAACCGCCAAGGAACAAGGGGACGAAACACTACTCCTGCTGGACTTTATTGAGTAAATTGCTACCATTTAAATTCCAACCAACTTAAATATAGATAGATAAAACACTTTTTTCTGTCTTTCTTTTAGAATTTATTTAATCATGATGAGAGAATGTTTGGGTAGGGCTACAATGGTGATCCAGTGCTAAAGATCGATATATTTGTGTTATTGAAGGTATAGGTTGCTGCCAGCTCTTTGGAAAGTTAGGTCTGATAAATACAAGATGGAAAAACGCCTAGACATTGAGTACTTTATTGGAGGCGCACCTAGAAAAATACCCCTCTGCTACTGAAGACGATGTTGAAAAGAGGTTCAATCCACTACTCACTAACTCAGAGCGAGTTGAAGGAAGTGCGTGTCAGTAGGAAATCGGAAACAGAGCTAGACAGTTGTATGTGCCAACCAAATGGTTCTACGTTGCCACGCATAATGAAACTATGAGGGTTCAATCTCTGAGTCGATCTTGGGTAAAGTCTCGTAGGCATCTGAGTACAATGCGAGCCTATATCATTCCATCACGTCAGTGAAATGTTGTGGCACATTTTTTGTAGTATGAGGGATCAAAGGCAAAAAGATTTAGCCTAGTATTTTTGCACCAAATTGTGAGCAACAATTTTACCACTGTGAAGTCCCCATAACAGAATCACTGCTCCCCATAAGGGCACAGCCTACCCAAAGAATTCACAAATCACAAAATCGTATCTGGACCGGATTGCCTGGTGCATGATATCAGCATAAGTTAAAATCTGTATAATTATACACAAATGCCAAACCATTTAGTAAAAAGTCATTTGGAAATTGTGTTGAGTTCCAATTTAAAATTATTCTCATTATTATTATTAAATTTCTTCCAATAGCTCACACTCTCCTGTTATATATGTTGTACACATTCTCAATCGTTAATAAAATACGTTTTTATTCATCAATTCAAGTTCAAATACATTTCTTTTAACCTATAGTGGATGACAATTGATGCCAACACAGTTTTTTTCAAATATTTATTCATTAATTAAAATATAAAATTAGTGGAGTCCAACCAGATTTGAACAGAGAATCTTCTTGTCCGAAGTCTAGTGCACCTTGACACCTAGTGCTACCTTTCAATACCTAGAAATATTTTTCTCAAAGATGTATATATAATTTTCCTCCCCATATGGTATGTCATCCAAACCTCCATTGTACAACCTTAAACTGGTGCCATGATTACCACACAATATCATAAATAGTGATCTAGGGCAACTAAAATAAAATTTTTCTTTGTTAACCTCAGTAGGAATTTACTTTAAACATTTTTTAAAATTTTACTTGTTTTGTAGCTGGTTCAAAAGTTTAGCATTAGTATTTTCATGTAATTGTTTCACCAGAGGAAAGATAATCTATCAGCAGAGTTCCTTTTGCAGACTAAAATACTGTCACCATTACTTTTGAGAGTGTATTGTTTTTTCTATCTTTGGTGGAGGTATATGACCATGTTTGCACTGCTTTGAGTGCTGTTTTTATTCAGGGATATAGTAATGAGGCAAAGTCTCATTTTTGGTCACAAACCAACTCAATAAATGTTATTGGTTTCTTTGAAATGGGTTAAATAATGTTTTTTTTTACATTTTTGGTGTTTATGATCCACCATAAACTCTTTCAATACTAAACCCATATATAATTTAAGAGTTGCAAACCTTAAATAACCTGTTTCATTGTTATTATTTTAAAGCCTCGAAGCTTAACGACTGACCTCATGGTTGAGAAAACGTCCTAATTAAACTAAAAGAAGATAAACATAATAATTCTATCAAGAATCTCGTGGTTAGAAAACAGAATAATAATGAGTAAAATAAATAATAATATTAAGTTATTCAGACAAGTGATAGGCTTATGTAAACTAAACGGGATTTATTTGTAGGCTAATAACTTTTATTTAGTAAGTGTAATTTTAGCAAATGGTAACATTTTGTACATTACAGGGGGTTTAATTAAGACTGTAATACATATTAAGATACCTTAAAACAAATAAAATTCATGTTTTGCATTTTAATATTCGCACACACGCGCGCGCACGCGCTTACGAATAGCCTATAAATCCTATTAAGTTTTACCTTCAAACATTTACAAACAAATAAAAAAATCTGCCATGAAGCAATCCACTGCCTGTCACATAACCCACACTTTACGAGGCCACACAATAGCCTTACACAAATTTAGTAACAGCTGCCCCAACAATACAAGTCTAAGAATATTGTAAACAAATAACATTAAAAACATTTGTTTAAACCAAATTCCTACTTAATTTATCAAAGAAAATTTTATTTTAGTTTCTTTTTGTTTTATAATTACAATTGATATGAATATGTGTATACAAATGTCAGAATAACAATATAAAACGTAAAATAGAAAGCGAATCCTTGTAATTTTCGATTTTTTTTCTATGTATATTGTTGCACTATTATTTTTCTTAGTTACTATTTATACGTTTTTTCGTCTCTTGCATTGTGTTGTAGTCTTTTTCGCATTCCTTTCGCACTATCCGTTTGTGAAGCAATGTTCGATAACGTTAATCCAGTTAGTTTATTTATTTTATCCTTTTCATTCATTTTTAATCCTAGACCATTATTTACGATATTGTGTGGTAACCATGGCAACAATTTAAGGTTGTACAATGTAGGCTTCCACGACTACCTGATGGTGACAAAAGAAAAATTCATATAGGCTACGTCTTTGGCAAAAGCATTTTTATCAATAGGAAAGTTGGCTCAGTGCCAAAAGGCCAGACTTGGAACATGAAGATACTCAGTTCGAATCCTACCTTGACCCTTAAATTTTTATAATCTAAATATTGAATAAATATTTGAAAAAAACTGTGTTAACATCAATTATTATTATCCTCTACAGTTTAAAACAAATTTATTTGAACTTGATTGGATGAATATAAACGTATTTTAATAACGACTGAAAATTTGCACAAGATATATATATATATATATATATATATATATATATATATATATATATATATATATATATATATCAGGAGAGTGTGAGCTAATAGGAGTTTAAAAATTGGCTCATTACGAGCTTAATGCTTTCATGTAATCCACTATAAACTAAAACGGCCTGCTGTGCAAACATGTTTCTCTCAAGCAGTTGGTGAAACTTCAAGTGTGGGATTTTACTAAATATTACAATGACCTAAACATTGTGCCAAATTACAAAAACAATTTACGGTGTTTAAGTAAATCATAGGCCCAACCTTCCAACTTTTGCGTAACTTAGAGCAAACAACAGATTTTCAGAAATTCTCTGACATTACTATTCGACCTTAGTTTAACATTTGGACCACTGTCAAGGGAAGAATTCAGTTATAAAATAATGTGCTGGCGAGCTGAGCTTTTTATAGCTCTCGTTGATTTGAATGACTGTAACCTTGAGCCAGAATACTATACTTTTAAATCACCACTTCTACAAAAAAATTTTGAAGTCTGAAAAAAACAATAAATGCCAATTCGTGCATTAACAAGTAAGATTAAAAAAAAAAATTAAGTAAACTTTTACTTAGGTCAACAACGAAAAATTTTATTTTAGTTACTTTTTATTAAATAATTACAATTAGTATAAATATGTATATATATATATATATATATACATATATATATATATATATATATATATATATATATATATATATATATATATGACAGGATCACAATATTAAGTGGAAAAATAGGAAGTGAAATTAATTAGTAAAATTATTCAATTAAATTTAATTATTATATTATTATTTTTTTAAAAAACTGTATTTACATCAAGTGTTATCCACTACAAGTTTTAAAAAGTGTAATTGAACTTGAGTGGATAATGAGTGGAATTAAAAGTATTTTATTAACATACTATATATATATATATATATATATATATATATATATATATATTTATTTATTTATTTATTTATATATTTATTTATTTATAGGGAGAGTGTGAACTAATAGAAGGAATTGAATAAAACTATCACTAAACTAACACATTTTAGATATGAACAGTAAAATCAATTACATACAACAATGAATAAATATAAATACAATCATTCGCTCTATAAACGATAATACAAAGAGTTACAAAAACAATGAAGTTTGAACACAATATCAAGAGCACAGTGTTACAATATATTACAATGAAAATATTGGAAAGAACCCCAATACCACAAAAATAATCAAAAATAACAAATAAAACAAGTTACTTAAGATTAAACCCTTATGTACATTTCGATGACCATGTCATCATCATCAGAGGGTCTTATTACAAAATTACCATCTAGTTTTAGATGAGATCATTCTAGTTTGTAACTTTTTGTTTGCTAGATGGTAATTTTGTAATAAGACCCTCTGATGATGATGAGATGGTCATCGAAATGTACATAAGGGTTTAATCTTAAGTAACTTGTTTTATTTGTTTTTGATTATTTTTTGTGGTATTGGGGTTCTTTCCAAAATTTTCATTGTAATGAAGTTTGTGTACAAAGTAAACTTAATAATAAATCAAATTGTTTTCTACCATACAGGGCGATCTTCTATAAAAAATAGTGCGGTAGAAATAGTTTTGTCTAAGTACGTGTTTAGAAAATTGACCTAAATTATAACTTCGGCAAATCGATAATTAGTTTATAATTGATATTAAAGTATCACCAATAGTAATAAACAATAAAAATAAACATTAAAGTAATTAACAATAAAATCTACGAATTAAAAAACTATTACCAAACAGAACAATTCTGTTATGTGTGGCTTTATCAAGGACGGCCGACAGTTAGACCTAATCTGAAGTACTGTATTTCCGTAACAAAGAAACTGTAATAAACTGATAGACTAAACAATGGTACAGAATATTAGAAAATAAACATTCGTCTAATGGACAGTGATATCTTGAATATTTAAGAGACAAAGTGTGTTAAAATGACAGTAGATTCATCAAACACATGAAACTTTTAAAGCTGACGGCACCCCAAATATGTAAACGAGAGACAGCTTTGTATAAGTGGCAGTAAATCTTTAACATTATAAATAAATAATGTCCCACAATGCGTTTAATAGAGTTCACGTAGAAACGGACATTGCTATGGTGACGACTCACGTTCTAAGGAAGGTTCGCATAATCAACAGTGATATCTTTGACATGAACTGATAGTATCTAAGTGGCATTAAATAAAGTCTTGTATGCGACGGTGAATGCCACAATGGGAACGAGTGAGTGATATCTGCAACATTATAAACAGACAGGGCTACATGGCCCTCATAGATACAGATTATGTGAACGTCTAATGAAGTATGCGAACGAGAAACTGCTTAGTTACTAATATTGATATAGTGCGGACTACGTAACCTTACACTTGGCCTTGAATGATCGCAGTAGACGAGACGGGAGGTAGATAAGAATGGTCGATATTTTCTGTCACGGTGTCTTGTCACTGATATTCGTTTGTCGCTGGTGGTACAAGTGACAAATTATGGAAAATACCAGTTCCAGTAACAATAGATCGATCGGAAGTTGCCTCCGTTGTGATTGGGCAAAACGTTGCAGTCGCTGGATGAAATGGCTGTCATTGGTTGATTTGTCGCTATCACTGACTCTGCTTTCATCGCTCGGCTCACGGTGTCGATTATAGTTCAGTGTCGTTAACTGAAGGGGAGATGTGAGGGTTGTTTTCGTTTGTGATTTGACAAAATGTCGCTGTGGCGACTGAAAAGTTACTGATATTTAACCACGGCTGTCATAGGTTGGTTTGTCGCTGTCACTGGTTCTACTCATTTACGTCGTGTGTGGGTGATAGATTTGTATCAGGTTTCAAGATAGTGACAGTCTTGTGTACAGTAGACGCTATTTCGCACTCGGTAGTTTGTTCTTAATTTCGTGTGAGTTTATTTTTAAATAAAATGTCCCTTCCAAAAAAGAAAAAAGGGAGGTGTGGAATCATTTCACCAGTGTGGTATGCCTGTATTTTATTAGCACATACAGAGCTGTCTCAGTATTCCTTGTCAGTGATCCAAACCTGGCGGTGTCACTAAAAGCACCGATCCGTTAAAGTCACTGGATAGACAATCCCTAGAGGTAAAGTTTCAGTATTAATACCTTCTTACAAACATAATAATATGAAAATAAACATATTTCTCAATTTAATTGAAACTTGGCTTGCTCAATTATATTAATCTACAAGAGACTCTTAACTTTCTTTCCTTTATTATACTTAACTTAATTTACATAAATTTGTTTTGATCTCAGGGTCGCTGTATAAGGTTCGGGTTGCATTGAAGAAATTAACATTTTAATATTATTTTATATTTCTGATTTATGAATATTACTTTTATGGATTAATAAATAAAATTTTATTTGATTGGCAGATCAACAAAAAAGTTAATTTTCAAAGATTATTGAGAAATGTTATTATTATTATTTGAGGTTAACCTGTTCGTGGCTCGTGGACCTGAAGTCCCTTTCGTGCACTATACTCACAATCAACTTTCGATGATTTACTTAATATTCTCTGCTTTTGACGATTTACTTAATATAATTGCACGAACTGGAGCTAACTTGACCGACGTTTACTCCCATCGAACGTCTCCTGGATGAACTCTCGTTTCGATTTTTCTCCCAACTAACTTCCTGAACCTCTTATCCCTTCTCTTCTAGTTTAGACCAATTATACATTTCTTAATTTTAACTTTTTAACGTATATTTCGAAATTTAACGACTTTTTGCAACTGACTTACTCTTAACGGCACCAAGTTTTTTCTCTAGTTTTTTTGAGCGCCCTTGCGTCAGATAGCCGTTTTTGGCAATTTATGGTACTTTATAATACTGTCAGCTTGGCCTTGTACATTGTAGTCTTAATTTTACACACTTAATTTATAGTTCTCTTTAGAGTCCCTGTTAACAGGAACTCTAACCTGTATATATACATAGAGTTAATGTATATATATATATATATATATATAGAGTTAATAAATTAAAAATATTTCAAAAACAAGAATACTTTTAATGAATATATTTATTCTACATTATACATTCTCTATATTATAGAGAATAAATATATTCATTAAAAGTATTCTTGTTTTTGAAATATTTTTAATTTATTAACTATATTACAAGAAAACATATCACCATATTTAATATAATATATATATATATATATATATATATAAGGAGAGTGTAAACTAATATAAGGGATTGAAAAAAGGAGCAGCAGAAATTTTCTCTACAAAGATTCAAAGATTCCGATTGAACTGATGCAAAGACAAGTAATGCGATGAGAAAAGAAAAGGTGAAGGATAAGAAATATGTATTTCATTAAGTCCAATTATATGAATAAATTTCGAAAAAATATAATCACTTTAAAAAATTACCTTTAGTTTCGTTTAGAGACTGAAATCTTCTTCAGAAATTAAAAATGTATTTTTATTAATAAAACTTTTCAAAATGCACATGACTTTAATTAAAGATCTATGATATTCTGTCCTATTTCTTATAAAAACTACAGGCCTTTTAAAAAAAGGTATTTTCATTTCATTCCTCGAATTTTCATTTAAGAAAAACACAACTTTCAAAACCACTAACATCACATAAAACAATAAAAAAAAAATCTATTTAAAACACGTCAAGGCAATGTTATTGTATTATAATGTCTTGCGTATACTGGCTCTCAGATACAGTGCATGAAACGTTATTTTATTATAATGTCTTGCGTATACTGGCTCTCAGATACAGTGCATGAAACGTTATTTTATTATAATGTCTTGCGTATACTGGCTCACAGATACGGTCCATTAAATGTTATTTCATTATAATGCCTTGCGTATACTGGCTCTCAGATACAGTGCATGAAACGTTATTTTATTATAATGTCTTGCGTATACTGGCTCACAGATACGGTCCATTAAATGTTATTTTATTATAATGCCTTGCGTATACTGGCTCACAGATACGGTCCATTAAATGTTATTTCATTATAATGTCTTGCGTATACTGGCTCTCAGATACAGTGCATGAAACGTTATTTTATTATAATGCCTTGCGTATACTGGCTCACAGATACGGTCCATTAAATGTTATTTCATTATAATGTCTTGCGTATACTGGCTCTCAGATACAGTGCATGAAACGTTATTTTATTATAATGCCTTGCGTATACTGGCTCACAGATACGGTCCATTAAATGTTATTTCATTATAATGTCTTGCGTATACTGGCTCACAAATACGGTCCATTAAATGTTATTTCATTATAATGTCTTGCGTATACTGGCTCACAGATACGGTCCATGAAATGTTATTTCATTATAATGTCTTGCGTATACTGGCTCTCAGATACAGTGCATGAAACGTTATTTTATTATAATGTCTTGCGTATACTGGCTCACAGATACGGTCCATTAAATGTTATTTCATTATAATGCCTTGCGTATACTGGCTCTCAGATACAGTGCATGAAACGTTATTTTATTATAATGTCTTGCGTATACTGGCTCACAGATACGGTCCATTAAATGTTATTTTATTATAATGCCTTGCGTATACTGGCTCACAGATACGGTCCATTAAATGTTATTTCATTATAATGTCTTGCGTATACTGGCTCTCAGATACAGTGCATGAAACGTTATTTTATTATAATGCCTTGCGTATACTGGCTCACAGATACGGTCCATTAAATGTTATTTCATTATAATGTCTTGCGTATACTGGCTCTCAGATACAGTGCATGAAACGTTATTTTATTATAATGCCTTGCGTATACTGGCTCACAGATACGGTCCATTAAATGTTATTTCATTATAATGTCTTGCGTATACTGGCTCACAAATACGGTCCATTAAATGTTATTTCATTATAATGTCTTGCGTATACTGGCTCACAGATACGGTCCATGAAATGTTATTTCATTATAATGTCTTGCGAATACTGGCTCACAGATACGGTCCATGAAATGTTATTTCATTATAATGTCTTGCGTATACTGGCTCACAGATACTGTCCATGAAATGTTATTTCATTATAATGTCTTGCGTATACTGGCTCACAGATACGGTCCATGAAATGTTATTTCATTATAATGTCTTGCGTATACTGGCTCACAGATACGGTCCATTAAATGTTATTTCATTATAATGTCTTGCGTATACTGGCTCACAGATACGGTCCATTAAATGTTATTTCATTATAATGTCTTGCGTATACTGGCTCACAGATACGGTCCATGAAATGTTATTTCATTATAATGTCTTGCGTATACTGGCTCACAGATACGGTCCATGAAATGTTATTTCATTATAAAGTCTTGCGTATACTGGTTCACAGATACGGTCCATTAAATGTTATTTCATTATAATGTCTTGCGTATACTGGCTCACAGATACGGTCCATGAAATGTTATTTCATTATAATGTCTTACGTATACTGGCTCACAGATACGGTTCATGAAATGTTATTTCATTATAATGTCTTGCGAATACTGGCTCACAGATACGGTCCACGAAATGTTATTTCATTATAATGTCTTGCGTATACTGGCTCACAGATACGGTCCATGAAATGTTATTTCATTATATTGTCTTGCGTATACTGGCTCACAGATACGGTCCATTAAATATTATTTCATTATAATGTCTTGCGT
>JBAIZL010000390.1:32500-107500 GCA_036971475.1 Prosapia bicincta
TCAAAAATAAATTTAAAACCGATGTTTAGTTAAAGGATTAGAATATGGTAATGACTTCAAATTCATTGCAATATTTTAAAGCCTAATGCTGTAAAATATCACGACCACGAGGTGTAAAAGTCAGTAAATATGGTTAAGCGAGGTATCTGTTGGTGACTAACACTCTCACCCACTAATAACTACTCCCTTATATTTACAAGACGATGTTCTAAAGCATCACTTAATACGCTATTATATTATGTAAAGTTTCAGAGATCCTCAAGTTCCAACGGGTGGTTTATGCCCTCCTAGGACCAAGTCCTTAGTCTGGAGGTTCGGACCTCAGATAAAGCCACCCGGAAGTGGATATGGTTCGACTTCACTACCTGGACTGAACTAATCTTGCGGGGTATTGTGATACGGAAACCACACCGATTGGAAAGTTCTACTGGTCCCGAGTAGTTCTGGAAAAGCGGTCGAACCTGGTTAGAGTTCGTCTTGTTCCAGGGAATGGTTATTAATCTAGGCCTTACAGCAAGGCCAATCTCTTACATACGGGTCGTGGCACCAAGGCCCCTGTATAGGGTCTGACGCTAGTCACCCGGACGGAAGTCACGAGCTTGAGGATGGATTCTTGGGGGAAGAGGTTTAACACGATAGACTGGAGATAATTCCATCATGACGATCTATCTATCTTTGTGTGCTTTGGCATGGAGGTGGAGTCAAAGAACAGGTACTCCTTGTCACCACTCTTCTACCATCTTTCTTCTTCTTCGCTTTTTCAAAACACACTGCCCCATATAAAGCTTCGGAAGAGCCCTGTGCTCTGGTAGGCTACCGGCATTTAATTCCGCGTCAACCGTACTCATACGGAATGGCCTGGCAATTAGGGGCCACCAGGTAATGGAAATGAAATACTTATTTTACTTATTTACAAAAATATCAATAAAATTGTAGTTTTATCGAAATGAAAAATAAAGATAAATACAGTAATACCAAACACGAAAACATTTAATTAGGAGATCGACTGTATGCCTTTAATATAAAGTCGAACTATTACGTACTTTGCAAAAATAAAACTATACAGTTTGTTGATGTGTTAGTAAAGTTGTTTCGCGTTTGGTATCATTTCCCGTTGTTTTTCACTTCCTTCTGTTAGGTTACAATTTCGCTATATGTATTTTGTTCAAATTTCCAATCGTAATAAAATACTAATTATTCATCCACTAAAGTTTAAATACACTTTTTTCAACTTCCAGAGGATGAAACTGTAAACAATTATAGTATATGATAATAAAGTTTTTTTTTAATAATAATTCATTAATAATTAAATTAAAAATAGTTGATGTCTTTAAGTTACATTCGAACAGTATGACTACATGTTTGAAATTCAGCACTCAACTACTGGATTTCAAAAATGTAGTCATACTGTTCGAATCCAACCTAAACATCAATTTTTTTCAATTAAAAATAACGAATTAATATTTGAAAAAAACTATATTATCATATACCATAATTTTTTACAAAAATGTAACCTAACTTGAGTGGATGAATAAAAAGTATTTTATTAACGACCGAAAATTTGAACACGTTATATATATATATATATATATATATATATATATATATATATAAAGAACAAAAGTCTAAATACAAATACAAGAATTATAATTGAATTTACAGAGCCATTCATCTGTAAATGAATGCTCTGTAAATTCAATTATATCCTTGAATTGTAAATTCAATTATAATTCTTGTATTTGTATTTAGACTTTTGTTCTTTATTAATACACAAGAAAACATACTGCGATATATATATATATATATATATATATATATATATATATATATATATATATATGAAGTTAATATATTACTACTGTAAGTAATTTTATCCACCATTAAGTGCAATAATTTTACCTTGAGTGATGAGGCACCTTTCGGTCACTTGACCATTGTCGAATCACTGATATTTTTCTGGTGTAGATGTTCGGTCCGTGATATTGGTATTTGTTGACGTTACACGCACTTTCTCTTGATCTGTGTGTATGATGTTTTTATATAGTATGTCTTCTGTGTATGTTGTTTGTAGATTCATTAAATTGTTGTGTATGTTTTTATAAATGTGGTATTTTTCTAGTGAGTTTAGTTCTATTGGGTTATTATTTATTTCAAGTATGGTTAGGTTATTTTCGTAATTTGTTATTTCATGTTTATGTGATAACCTAACCATACTTGAAATAAATAATAACCCAATAGAACTAAACTCACTAGAAAAATACCACATTTATAAAAACATACACAACAATTTAATGAATCTACAAACAACATATACAGAAGACATACTATATAAAAACATCATACACACAGATCAAGAGAAAGTGCGTGTAACGTCAACAAATACCAATATCACGGACCGAACATCTACACCAGAAAAATATCAGTGATTCGACAATGGTCAAGTGACCGAAAGGTGCCTCATCACTCAAGGTAAAATTATTGCACTTAATGGTGGATAAAATTACTTACAATAGTAATATATTAACTTCATAAAGTCAGTGCAACGGAAAAACAATGGATAACGTAAAATATCAAGAATATATATATATATATATATATATATATATATGTAAAGAACTAAGTCAAAATACATATTGCGATTTTTATATATAGTATACACTAGCAGTAAAGGTTTAGTTGTAATTATTAAAAGTCTGTAGCAGACCTAAGTGGCCTTATTGGTTTACCCTTATCAGTTTTTCGTCAGGAAGAAGAACACCCAAGTAGAAATGACTTGAACAATTTTTTATATTATTTATTTGTTCTCCTTTCAAAGTAACTACAGTGTTATTTATATTTTTGTGAATAAATAAAATAAGGTTTCATTTTTGAAGTAAACAACAGATGGCCAATTGCCAGGCCATGCGGTGTTGAATGGGATTATAAGAATCTGTAGGCTTGTACCCTGAGGACACAGGTCCCTTTCAAGACCTTACAGATTGTAGTAAATTCTCCGCCAAACCCTTGATACGTTTTCCTCTTTTAATTGTCCCAGCACACCGACAGCTATTTCGTTATCCATCAAGAAAAGTTTTCCTTCCCGTCGGAGCGATAGTCTTTGGACAAGAGGCAAACAAACTTGTCTACTAGTATGCAATGGGATAATCGGAGCTGGCCTTCCACCCTATTATCCGAAGAACAATATACTTCTCAAAGACCAAAAGACCGATTCATGATCGAATATAACAATCACCTACCATTAAAACAACGGATGGATTATTTTCGTTGCTATTTTACAAGGATTTGGTCCCCCAGTTTGCTTCACAGCTCCCTTCCAAACTCATGTAAATCTTATACGTCTTTACAATAGTCTTTAAAAATATAAGTATTGATGAAAAATAAATTATTTTACTCTTTAATACAGTAATAATTACTGTAACAGTAAAATTCAACAGATAACCGAATCTTCGTAATGAGCTTTTCAACTTGAACTACAGTTGTTATTATATTAAATGTTTTTAACATAAAACATTGACTTCAGTATTTTTATTATTAAATGTTTTTCTAGAGTGACCAACCTCTTCCAGAAGATACCCTGATGTTTTGCTAAACAATAAACATCATTTAAATCATAAAAATAATTCAAATGATATTTTTTTAAAAGTTGTACAGATTCCTTCTAAATCTCAACCAAACCATAATTTCCTTTACAATAAATAGCCTTTAAAAAATATTTGGAAATATTAAAGCGAAAAAAATATTTCACTATATATTTTTTAAAAATTAACAATCAAATTTTAACAGGTTACCTATTTTTTTTTAATGAGGTTTAAAACCTGTGACTAAAGGAATACATATAGTCTTCACCAAATAAAAAAGTAATATTTGATTGGCGGATCTGTTTCAGAAAGTACCCTAATGTCTTGTGAAACATTAGGTACAATTTAAATTTGTAAACATATATTCTGAAAAATCTATTCATTAATCTTTCGAGTACGACTTCTAATTGTTAATTTTGACTATGGGATGCCATCAGATAGGCCCGCGGCACGCATGCTGTCCTCGACTCTTTTCTTGCGATCTGAATTGATGCTCTAGATCAGGGGTCTCCAACCTTTTATACTCAATGGCCACATCGAAACATTTTTTCGGCAATATTTTTCAGGGCAGAAAGTGTATTCCTCCCCCCCCCCCCCATACACCCACTACTTTTTTTCTAGTGAAGAGCTCAGTGGTGGTTTTTGAGATTTTCTTGCTTAGGTTTTTTTACTTGTTTACAGCTAGTTTTACACACATAGAGAAAAGAAGTGGCAAATGAGAGACGAGGGCTGTACTCATATTTAGTGGTCAAAATGCTTAAAAGGGAATATATTTAGTTACGACTCGAAAGTAGTAGTACGACAGTAGTAGCCAAGCACTGAGGAAGGTGACATCGTTGCCGAAACTAGTCTGTTGTGAGACTAATTGTTGTTGTAGTCTAGTTTGTTTATTAAAAACTAATTTTTGGTGAGATTTTGAGTTTACTATTTTGACTTTTACCTTTAGGAAGTATATTACCAAATATAATATTTTTTCAGTATGACAGCTTTCGCGGGCCAAAAAAAACTTTTCGCGGGCCGGATATGGTCCGCGGGCCGTAGGCTGGAGACCTCTGGTCTAGATTTTAGAGAAACGTAATACTATGTCATAAGCCATAAGCCACCACAATATTGCTGTACTAGCAGTATTTGAGACATTATGCAAATGGAACTTCTTGAAATGGAACTTAATGATCATGAACACATGGTTGAGTTAAAGTAAAAATTGTATGAAGTTTCATTAAAACTGATTTCTATAAAAATTATTTACCCCCAAACTGCGAGAAGTAGGGGCTATTTCGGTTAAGAGAAGTATTTGGTTAATTTAAAAATTCGCGTTTGTCCGGTAGTACTTTGTTTTATGAGCATCCTCAGCTCCATCGTAAATGGAAATTTTCATATATAAAGCTAGTACGCGTTTATCTGATAGTCACTTGGAATCGAATTTGAAAATAGCAACCACAAGCATTGAAATATACATTGAACAGTAATCAAAAGGAAAACTGTAAAATTGCCCACTAAGATAGACATTTTCCAGACTTCATTTTATCTCTATAACAATTTCAAGGTGAAAACAGTTTCATGTTTTTAATCCTGATGTAATATCAACATTGCTACATTATAAAGATAGGGAATTACTGACATCTGGATAACTCGTTACAGGTATGTATGCTATTATATATTATAAAATGGCTATGTATGTATGGTATTTATGCATATTACAATATAAAATGTAAGATATAATATTTGAACACCTAAGAAAAACTAAATAAAATGTATTCCAATTGTTGAACTCGATAAATTTAGTCCTGCGGCTCAGCTCAATGAAAATGAACAATTAATTGGCCAGCGTTCCAAAAAGGTTGTGCATCCCTGACCTAGACCTCTGTAGGGATGATCGATATTTTCTGTCACGGTGACCAGTGACAAACTATGGAAATGCTAGTTCCAGTGACGTTGGATAGGTTGAAAGTTCTATCTGTTGTGATTGGACAAAAAGTTGCAGTCGCTGGATGAAACGTTACTGATATTATACCGCGACTGTCAGTAGTTGATTTGTCGCTGTCACTGGTTCTACTCATTTACGTCGTGTGTGTGGTGGATTTATGTTAGGTTTCGGGACAGTGACAGTGTTGTGCACACTACACGCTATTTCGCAGTCGGTAGTTTGTTCTTAATTCCGTAGGAGTTTATTTTTAAATGAAATTAGCCTTCTAAAAAAGAAAAAAGCTTGATGTGGAATCATTTCACCAGTGCGGTATGCCTGTCTATTATTGTCACATACAAGCTGCCTCAGTATCCCTGGTCACTGGTGCTATAAAATCACCAATAAAAATCACTGATCCAATCCTGGTACTGCCAATAAAATCACCGATCCGTTAAAGTCACTGGATCCCTACTTCTCTGTACACTCGCTAGAAGCAAGCGTTATCGCCTCATGAAGCACACGCAGCCGATGTAATGTACAGTACCCTACAGCAATGTTCTTTCACACTAACTTTATGGACAATCGCTTTAGATTATATATAAATGTCTCTTCGGACCAAAGACGTACATTTTACACCAACAAGAATGTAGACCTAAATTTGAAAATCTCCTATGTCTAGGTGAACATTATTATGCACCGTTATATATTTTGCAAATATGAATTACAACGTACGAGAAACAGAAATATACAGATGCTTTTTAATGTTAGCATTAATTGTGTTAGACTTGCGTTTGTGTTTATGCAGAAAGCGACTTTACAACGCCGCAGGCTATTTGTATTTATAGCATTTCACAGGAGTGACAGAATTGAGACAATTCTCCGTCGCACTCGCTTTTGTCTATACGTGTACGTGAGCGCGAGCGTTTTTTTATGAAAGAGTAGATAGAATGTTTCGAAAACACCGATTAGAAAAGATTTACCAGTGGTATATTTAAACGACCGACTAATACATGAACTACTACATCTTGAACCGATCTTCTGTTGCGGTTATAATCAGATGGTCGAAAACGGAAAGTTCTTCCTTTTATATTCTAGGTAAATATATTTGAAACTACCGCTCAATTGTTTCACTGATAAAGCCTGTCGTACATCTATAAATTACAGTCTCTGGCAAGGCATTCATCTCTCTTTGCCATTTTGCAGCAGTGGTTTCGGCTACAAAACCACCCTCATTAAATCCTTGTCACACTCTTCATACCGTCACCTCTTAGCGGCGGTCGTGTCACATATCTACACAGACTGTAAGAATTGTTCCTTCCAATATACACTTCTATGAGAGGTTTCTTGATGATTTCAGAGAGATGCCAGTTTGATGTTGTGGTAGCTGCTCAACAGAAACGAGAAGCAGAATAGGATGATTATTAGATCGCGTTCCCGAGACAATAATACTTAGCAATACAGGTTATATTAATTTGTAATATACCGTTCTGCATGCAACATAAACACGACAGCTAATGCTCTTTCGTGATGCTCTAAACGAGATATTTGATCATTATTATTATTTTACAATATAATTATCATTGCTAATGTAATTATAATTTTTAATATTCTAACATACAAACTCGATTATTTCTACATTATGTTTACACGTTTCACGTTTTCAATTAATTTTTTTCTTTCTTCCTTTTCCTTTGCACCCCATTAAGCCTCTTCTGAAATCGACACGCTACAGGATTCTATTCGTAAGTATGGGGCTCCACTTGCCGCAGTTTATCGCACCGTAAGTTTCGTGCGCAACACGCGACGGCTCAACAGGCACCAGATTACCGACCACAATCTACAGTGTCGTCGCACGCTGGCTGGCTTCACTACTGTTTATTGCGGCGGTAGATGTGAGCCGGAACCGCCTTGGGTGCAGACTCTCGACACCACAGACTACAGCTAGTGGAACAACATGTTGGCGGCAGAGTGTAGAGCGAAAATAGAACACGTTCATTTTTCGCGAGACACTTCACTCTGCAGCGCGTAGTAAAAGGCTGTCGCAGTAGACTGTCGCTAGTGGAGTCACCTCCGTTTCTTCACTACCTTCCCATGCCTCAGACATACCTACCGCACTTTGTAACGCGATAAATAACAGCAAGTGGAACCCCAGCATATGGTTGGACGCTGCAGACTGTCGCTAGTGGAGCCACTTCCGTTTCTTCACTGTCTTTCCATGCCTCAGACTTATCAACCACACTTTGTAACGCGATAAACAACGGCAAGTGGAGCCCCAGCCTATGGTTGGACGCTGCAGACTGTCGCAAGTGAGCCACCTCCGTTTGTTCACTGCCTTTCCTCAAACGTATCTACCACACTTTGTAATGTGATAAATAACGGTAAGCGGAGCCCCAGTGTTTGCTTGGACGCTGCAGACTGTCGCTAGTTGAGCCACCCCCGTTTGTTCACTGCCTTTTCTCAGACTTATCAACCACACCTTGTAATGCGATAAATAACGGCAAGCGGAGCCCCAGCCTATAGTTGGTAGCTGCAGACTGTCGCTAGTGGAGCCACCTCTGTTTGTTCACTGCCTTTCCTCAGACGTATCTACCACACTTTGTAATGTGATAAATAACGGTAAGCGGAGCCCCAGCCTATACTTAGACGCTGCAGGCTGTCGCTAGTGGAGCCACCTCCGTTTGTTCACTGCCTTTCCTCAGACCTATCTACCACACTTTGTAATGTGATAAATAACGGTAAGCGGAGCCCCAGCCTATACTTAGACGATGCAGGCTGTCGCTAGTGGAGCCACCTCCGTTTGTTCACTGCCTTTCCTCAGACCTATCCACCACACTTTGTAATGTGATAAATAACGGTAAGCGGAGCCCCAGCCTATACTTAGACGATGCAGGCTGTCGCTAGTGGAGCCACCTCCGTTTGTTCACTGCCTTTCCTCAGACCTATCCACCACACTTTGTAGCGCGATAAATAACGGCAAGCGGAGCCCCAGCCTATACGTGGACGCTGCAGACTGTCGCTAAGGTAGATGCTGACAGGTAATCGTCACGATTTCGTCTAATGGCTCTACTCTAACTCTAGCATGAAAGAACTGTAGATGACATTTGTAAGATAAATCTGAACCCGACGAGTTCTGACGGAAGAAATAAGGGTAAATTCGATTGCCAAGCCTGTTGCTACCATTTATATGTTTCCTAGTTGAACTTGAGCAACTTTTATACATTTTTAAAAATCTGCATCTAAATCTATAGCTATGTTATTGTATGAGGATAACCGTTGATTAAAATGTACCAAAGTTCCCGTAATGTTCTTATACAACAAAGTGAGTGCTACATTCGAAAGTAAGCCTAAACGTTTAAAACTGTGGAAGCAGATATTTCTTCCGAACGACCAATTAAACCAGGAGACGGATAAATAACCCTCTTCTGCCCAGTTGAGATAAGGTTTACCTCAGAACAGCCACCTCCTCCCCCTCCCCCATTCCTGAACCAGGAGACCATCATGGTTTCTAAGTAGTAGTACCTACGTCAATTCTATCCTCCTTATCTTTCTTGTTACAAATGCGTGTAACGAGTAGACTGCTCTTTACCCCGAAAGAGAGTAGGTGGCCTACTTCAGATATACGATCTGCCTCGTGATGCTATCATTCCCCATATGTCACCTGCCAGTTGGTTTATGTCCATATTCACATCTTAACTATATTTACAACTTTTTATTATTATGTTTTTCTTTAATAATACTGATATTGGCCTGAAATCTACAAAAAGGTTTATAAATATACCAGCTGTACCCTGCCACGCTTTGCTGTGACCTTGTTCCTCCAAACTCCGTCATTTATCATTTGCATTATGCGATCATAAAAGCCCTGATGTCCAAGCGTTAATTTAAAAATGCTTGATTGGAGGTCACCAGTGATGTAACTCAGTTTACGGAGCAAATCCTCATCAAATGAAGAAGGCACTGGATGGGTCCCAAATAACCTGCACTTACGATTTGGCGAACGATGCAACTCGATCCCATGATCACACGAAAGAACGAAAGATTAAGGTGATATTTAATTCAGAGTGTACAATAATCTGAATGTGATGCAAGTGGAAACGTTTGTATTTGGTAATAAATAATGTATTTGGGAACAGATAATGTTTCACATGTGACTGTGGTTGTAGTCGCGAGAGGTGAGTGATCCCTTCGCTTTCGAAAGATAACGCGCGCTAGCTGGTACACAGCTGCCCATTAAACGTTTTTTTTCACAGTCACTGACGCGATGGGTATATTACTGGCACGAACAATATATAAAAACAATCTTTGAAGCGGGCTCTATGACCTGCCAAAACTTGAGCTCAATCGCTATAGATAGTTTTGAGTTTTTGAAACGTACACAAACCGACTTTACATGTTTATATATAAAGAAGATTAGGTACGGCAGGTGTTCTCGCTTACGTCAGATGGCACGGTTGCTGGTTTACAGCTGACCGAGAAAACTCCGTTTTCTCGCGATTGTAGGCATGTTGCTGATTCGAAAAATATAGTGAGATCTGTATAATCCGACCCCTCCAGTAATCCGGCGTTCTAGTCAAGGACGGAAGAAGTGAACATAATCAATATGTAAACCTAACTTGATTAATTTTCAGTAACCGAGTGACCTTTACTGAAGTGCGAGTGAACAATGTCGTTACAGTGTAAACGGAAACATATTAAAATTCTGCTTACCGTTAAAGATAAGGTAGCCTTTTATTGTAAAGTACAAACCAGTACATTAATTGAAGTACAGTAAGGGACTTTTTTCCTATGTTTTTTTTTTACAATATACATAAATATTATTCAATGTACATCGTGTTTTCAACGGACCCTCCAGTAATCCGGCAGTATCCTGCCCCGTTTCTGCCGGATTAGTGAGAGTTTACTGGAAACAAAAAATATCTTTGAAACGGGTTGTATGGCTTGTTGAAATTTGAGCTCAATCGGTGCAGAAAGTCTTGAGTTTTTGAAGCCTAGACAAACCAATATAACATATTTATATATAAAGATTATTTTTTTAAGAGTAGTACTTGAATTTTTTTAAAAGGACGGACGTTTTAAGAGATGTTTTAATAGGAAAGCTATAGCGAGATACAACGCAAATAAGCGCTACTATTAGAAGGTGTGTATTTTTTTAAATAAGGTTTATATTTACTTTATGCTAGCAGTGAAGGTATTATATTCGGAGCCGTGTTATTATTTCAAAATGGCGACTAATCGTAGTTTTGGGCTTTAGACCTTCCTTATTTCTGTATTCCTTTGTCGTTATGACGTATCTCGCCAATCACTGCATTCTGTGGCGCATTCCGAACGCGTATCGTAACAGTAATCATTGTTTTACAAACTGCTACTGTAGGAAATCTAAGCCAGTAAGAGGAACACAACCCATGTTACACTAAACCACCTTGTAGAGATTTGTTTGATAAACTGCTTCTTTTACCCAGTCATGGTTGGTTTAGTCACGGTTTCAGTGTTTTATAAACAACACATTAGGCAACAATTCTTTGCTAATACAGCCGGGAGCAAACGCAAAGTGCTTTGCGTTTCTAAACCGAACACAACGTGGCTAGCCTCAGAACAACACAGTCTTTAGGGAATATCTGTGTGTAAGTATCCACGATAAGCTATCCTGCAAACCTCATGTTATAACGTTTATCTTACGTGAGATTGTTCTAAGAATAACTTTTGTTTTCTTTATTCTGAACAATTCGGAGTTGCAAACCATGTAACCTGCAGTTAGCAATATAAAGACCGTACTGAAAATATAGTTCGACTTTAGAGCACAAATATAATGTTTTGATAATATTTGACGTAAATAAAAAGAGCTTATTTGTCTATTTTTTAATGATCATTTTTCAATGTTTTAAAATAAAAAATTGATTCGGATAACCTCAAATGTCGAAAGTCTAAGACTGTACGCAACAGGTTTTCGGCAGTGGAGCACATCCGAAACGGGGCATCTAATATTGTTGAAAAGCAAAACAATTTTCTCCAGTAGGTTTTTTATATTCACCTCCACTTTGTGTATGTCTAATTCTATATAATATTTTAAAAGTTTCAAAATTAGTTTATGCAAATAGTTTAATTAGAGGTGTCCAATTGTTTACCGCTGTCACTCATGTAAACGCTATCCATTCTTCAGTAAACCTATGTTAATCACCGATAAAAATTAATTTCCCTCACACTATTACACATTTACAGTAGGTTATCACTACCAATGTAAACGCTATCTACTCTTTAGCAAACCTACGTTTATAACCGATAAGAATTAATTTTACTCACACTATTACACATTTACAATAGGTTATCACTGCCAATGTAAACGCTATCCACTCTTCAGTAAACCTACGTTTTATTACCGGTAAAAATTAATTTCCCTCATACTATTTCACATTTACAGTAGGTTACCACTGCCAATGTAAACGCTATCCACTCTTCAGAAAACCTACGTTTTATTACCGGTAAAAATTAATTTCCCTCATACTATTTCACATTTACAGTAGGTTACCACTGCCAATGTAAACGCTATCCACTCTTCAGAAAACCTACGTTTTATTACCGGTAAAAATTAATTTCCCTCATACTATTACACATTTACAGTAGGTTATCACTGTGAATGTAAACGCTATCTACTCTTTAGCAAACCTACGTTTATAACCGATAAGAATTAATTTTACTAACACTATTACACATTTACAATAGGTTATCACTGCCAATGTAAACGCTATCCACTCTTCAGTAAACCTACGTTTTATTACCGGTAAAAATTAATTTCCCTCATACTATTTCACATTTACAGTAGGTTACCACTGCCAATGTAAACGCTATCCACTCTTCAGAAAACCTACGTTTTATTACCGGTAAAAATTAATTTCCCTCATACTATTTCACATTTACAGTAGGTTACCACTGCCAATGTAAACGCTATCCACTCTTCAGTAAACCTACGTTTTATTACCGGTAAAAATTAATTTCCCTCATACTATTTCACATTTACAGTAGGTTACCACTGCCAATGTAAACGCTATCCACTCTTCAGAAAACCTACGTTTTATTACCGGTAAAAATTAATTTCCCTGATACTATTTCACATTTACAGTAGGTTACCACTGCCAATGTAAACGCTATCCACTCTTCAGTAAACCTACGTTAATCACCGATAAAAATTAATTTCCCTCATACTATTTCACATTTACAGTAGGTTACCACTGCCAATGTAAACGCTATCCACTCTTCAGAAAACCTACGTTTTATTACCGGTAAAAATTAATTTCCCTCACACTATTACACATTTACAGTAGGTTACTATTGACATTCTTCTACTCGAATCGTCGCGTTGGTTTTTGCCTTGATGAATAATCTATTTCATAATATTTTAATTTAAAATCACCTTTTTATACAATTTAGTTTCAGGTGTAAAATGTTAACTTTCAGGTAATAATTTAGCGTGTTGCATTAATTATTTATTTTGTTAGCTATCGTAAAAACGGAATAAATTTTAAAAAAAATTCTTCCTAAAAATTTCATTAGACAGAGTTTTGAGTGGAGAACCAGGTTTAAAAATTCGGGTAACCAATCAAAGCCTTCTATTTTGAATGTGTAAAGGTGGGGGATTTAATAAGCAAACAGGACAAATTTTGTGAGTCTCAGGCTGTTCTGAACTAACTTTCGGGGAAGACGGTCGTGGGTTGCAATCTTAGATAGACGGCTTATTAAAACTTTTATTAATGTACTATTTAAAATTTAATAACAATTTTGGTTGTGAAATTAATAAATCGTTTTGTATTTATACTTTTCTAAATTTGAGTATATCAAATAGTAAGTCGTATAATGTTTCGATTTTGTTAATAAGTCAAGTTCAAATGATTGCCAAGGTATGTTGTAAATTATTTATTTCGTTTGAAGTAATTTGATGGAATCACTAAATACACAAAGTCACCAGTGTGCATCTTGACCTAAAGACTAATAATTTCTATAAAATTTAAGTTAACATCTTGTAGAAGGTGTTGATTACAAAAGTATTGTTAGAAAGAATAAAATGTAAAATTTTTAACGTTGTTTAGATTAAATCTCTTTTTCAAAATTTAAACGTGAACTTTAATGTAAATCTTTCTTCAGAACAATTTGGATAGACAGCGGGTCTACTACTTAAGTCAAATCGTTAGATACAATTGGTAAGGTAAACAATCGACCCAGTAAGTCTTTGTTAAGTATAAATAATAATTTGTACAGTGCCTAACGTTTATCCGCGTCTCTGACCTTGATATTGCTAGGGTGAACTGGGCTGCAATTCGGGGTCAAAACCCAATACTTCAGAAAACATCAGTGTCGTGTTTAAAGTGTAAACAGCTCCAATTAACTAAATGATAATACTGTGATAGTTTGATGTAGACGTGATCTTTAAATGTGTTGCTCTGCTTCTGCAAAGAAAGAGACGCGATTACGAAAGAGACGATGTATGTATTGTATAATGTTTTCAGTTAGGCTAGTAGTCAAATGCTGGAGCAGAACGAGGGACACCTTTAAACCTCACGCACTGTATGTGAGTAAAGGTTTTGCTTAAAGTGACTAAACGTATTACAAACAACCGGGAGATTACATAGGAAAAAAATAACCAAATACTATTAAATTTCGATTTTACGGAAATCACAATCGAAATATAGCAAACCATAAAAAACTGTTTGAGACTTTACAAAATTTAAAACATTATTTGAATGTTATTCAATGTAAAGTAACTGAAAATAATGTTTTCCTTATTTCTCTACATTACTATTCTAGTATACCATACTACATATATTCAACAAAGCTACAGAGAATCCGGAATATAGATTTGGCATAGTACAATAACTAGACTAAGCATGACACTGGTTTAATCCGCATAAATCGATATATATATATATATATATATATATATATATATATATATATAAACACAATAGCAGACTGCTGTGTTGGCAATATATTTTACAACGCTCGATGTTTATTAACGTCCGATAATAAAGTCCAAGTGTTAAATGGTTTCTTATTCGTTCAAAACTATACCTATAATTTGTCCAAACAGCCGTGCGCCCTGAAGGATTAGAGCTACCCTCGCTCCCCCACGCGCAGGCACACTCACACGCGCGGCCCGGCCTACCTGCCGCTAATGGTTCTTCTATGAATCACCAACTAGTCCTTGTACTACAAAATCAATTTTTTTTAAACTGTTAACTTTACTTAATTTGTACTCTAATAACTGAATTCTAAATACTAACCATCGGAAAATGAGTCCAAACACGGTACAATTGTGACAACTCTAAGGGGTTTTATGGTCAGTAGGTTACAGAATTATAGATTTGACTACTTAAAAATGGTTATAGAAGTTTTATTTGAATTCGCACGATCAGAATAATATACATAATTACAGTAATTCTGGTAGAGATTTGTTCATAGTTTTTTTCCTTAATTTATATTAATAACGTTTTTGCTTGATTTATTTGATAAAGGTTAGGACTACAGCTAATTTGCAAACAATGTAAGTCAGCTCTAGTATAATTGTAAACTGTTTCCATGTTATTGATCTGATTACTATGTCATTAAAGACGTCTGATTAATACAATATAAAATACGTGATAAAAGTCTCGTTTCATTTGTTTTCTAATTTTTAAACCCACTAAAACCACTCAGAGTTGTCACAATTGTACCGTGTTTGGACTCATTTTGCGAGGAATAATATTTAGAGTTCAGTTATTAGAGTACAAATTAAGTAAAGTTAACAGTTAAAAAAAAATGATTTTGTAGTACAAGGACTAGTTGGTGATTCATAGAACCATTAGCGGTAGGTAGGCCGGTCCGCGCGTGTGAGTGTGCCTGCGCGTGGGGGAGTGAGGGTCGCTCTAATCCTTCAGGGCGCACAGCTGTTTGGACAAATTATAGGTATAGTTTTTGTTATAACTAAACCTAAACCTAACCTAGGTACTTTGTACCTATATTTTTTTAGCTAGCTTATTTTTAAAGTTTAATGTTTTCCTTCCGTAATGTACGTTTCAACTAGTATTCTATGGTTCGTGACAATCAACTGCTCCTTGTTTAGAATGTACATTTGAGTAACATTTTTTAAAACGAAGAAATCAAAGCTGATTAGTATTCAAGTGACACCCAGTTTTAAATTCAAAATAAGCCATTAGGGCTGTGTAATGATAGTTTGTTTGTAATAATAAATATATAATTTTAAATTAAATAATTGCACCGTACATTAACATTTTGCCTAATCTCTTTGATAGTAACTTTCGGCAAAGTTATGCGTAAAAAATTGGTATTATTAAAAAAAATTAGGTTAGGGCAACTTGAAGGGCAACTTCAAGATTTATTTTTATGGGTAGGTATAGTTTAGGGGAGTCGTGACTACCGCGGAGGGGGGTCGAGCACCTTTCCCAGAAATTGTTTAAAACTTGAATAGTGTGTTTGAGGGGATTTTTACTTTAGGGCAAATACTTTATAACAAGCTAAACCAAAGAGGGATTATCTACTGTTTTATTATTATTTGGCGCATTCTTAATTTCGCTGGAATATTATGAGATTCTCTATTTTTATATTGAGAAATAACATTTTTTTTTAATTATTGACAATCAAGAACGATTTTAATAAATAAATATAAAAAAATTGGGTAGGCCCTGGGCTAACAGCTAGAGCCGCCCCCGATAGTATATCCGTTAACAGAATAATTCATCAACCCCAGATCAACAACACAGACAACATATAGCCTACTGGTTCGGATACGTGGATGACATTTAACCTTATACAAAGGAAACGTAGCTGTACACGTGTAATTCTCAAACACGTGTTCACCCTATCCAAATCTAACTACTGAAAGCGAATCAAACAATACCCCTACAACCTTGACCTAACACACGAATTCAACACATGCCGTTGGCAGCCTGTTTGTATCAGGTGATTTGCTTCCATCTTGAACCCGAGCTACAGTTATACATTTTTAACGAGGTAACGGATAGACAAGATGGGGGGGCAAAGAGGAACCTCCCAATATAAAGCCTAAAATTTCTTCCAATTCAGGAGATAGTCTTCGTTTAGTCCTACCTATTGACATCGACCCTTCTCTATTCTTTTCCTTACCAAGGGTGTAACAAATTGACGATTTCTTATGCCTACCATACTTAGTTTATTTCTCTTAATGTTTTTACTAGCACAAACGTACTCCTACAGCACCATAACCTACAAACTCCCATACACAAGAACACAATTATTTAACAATTAAACAAATAGTAAGTAAATGTTTAATCGATAAATTATATTATCCCTTAAAAACTCAATAACACAAAAATACCCACTCTTAATCTACAAGATAAGTAACTCTGCTACAGTTTATTAAACACACACACTCTAATCGATATCTTTCATAAATTGCAGTTAATAGCCTCAAACAAACAGTCCAAGCCTACCATTACAAACAAAGATATACAACTCATCTGGACTGTACAGACTAACTTTAGTTCATGGCCCAGTTTCTACATAGCTCAACCAGGGAGATCATTTCAAGTTACCAACATCCAGTAAAAGCGTTCGAACGTCATAACGCTCGATAAAGCTTGCTAAACAATTTGTCCATAATTTCCACACAACATACAACCGATTAAACATACAAACATTTCAAATTAACACAACAAAATTCTTCAATACCCAATTACACTACAATTAACATGCGGTTTTTTATATATTTAATACTCCCAAAACCTTTAAAACCAATTGATGTGATTTCTCTACTCCGTCCTAACTATAAAAAGAACAAGAGGTCAGTAACTTTCCGAGTTGACAAAGGAACACATCTCCCGAAATTGTTTAAAACGTCTGTGCCACTTTAGGTAATAATGGATATATAAATAGCTCAAATCCAAGATGGAAACATACAATACAAAATACAGACATCACAACACAGACACGTATATAAATAACTAAAATAATATCTTGAACGTAGCAGTTGCGTCGAAACAACGTAAAATTATTGTAATCGCCTAATATACAATACCAAGCACAATGGTACAATATATTACAATAAAAATATTAGCTAAAACGCAATACCACAAAAATAGCTAAGGTTACAAGTAACCTAAGATTAAACCCTTTTGTACATTTCGAAGACCATGTCATCATCAGAGGGTTCTACAACAAAATTACAATAACTTACAAACTAAACTGATATATTAGTTTGGTCAGTCCTGTTTGTAAACTATTGTATTCTGTATTTTGTAATAGGACCCACTGATGATGACATGGTCTACGAAATGTACATAAGGATTTGATCTTATGTAACTTGTACTGTTAGTTATTTTAATATTTTTGTGGTATTGAGGGTTTTGAAAATATTTTTGTGGTATTGAGGGTTTTGACAATATTTTTGTGGTATTGAGGGTTTTGACAATAGTTTTGTGGTATTGAGGGTTTTGACAATATGTTTGTGGTATTGAGGGTTTTGACAATATTTTTGTGGTATTGGGGGTTTTGACAATATTTTTGTGATATTGAGGGTTTTGACAATATTTTTGTGGTATTGAGGGTTTTGACAATATTTTTGTGGTATTGGGGGTTTTGACAATATTTTTGTGGTATTGAGGGTTTTGACAATATTTTTGTGATATTGAGGGTTTTGACAATATTTTTGTGGTATTGAGGGTTTTGACAATATTTTTGTGATATTGAGGGTTTTGACAATATTTTTGTGGTATTGAGGGTTTTGACAATATTTTTGTGGTATTGAGGGTTTTGACAATATTTTTGTGGTATTGAGGGTTTTGACAATATTTTTGTGGTATTGAGGGTTTTGACAATATTTTTGTGGTATTGAGGGTTTTGACAATATTTTTGTGGTATTGAGGGTTTTGACAATATTTTTGTGGTATTGAGGGTTTTGACAATATTTTTGTGGTATTGAGGGTTTTGACATAATTTTTGTGGTATTGAGGGTTTTGACAATATTTTTGTGGTATTGAGGGTTTTGACAATATTTTTGTGGTATTGAGGGTTTTGACAATATTTTTGTGGTATTGAGGGTTTTGACAATATTTTTGTGGTATTGAGGGTTTTGACAATATTTTTGTGGTATTGAGGGTTTTGACAATATTTTTGTGGTATTGAGGGTTTTGACAATATTTTTGTGGTATTGAGGGTTTTGACAATATTTTTGTGGTATTGAGGGTTTTGACAATATTTTTGTGGTATTGAGGGTTTTGACAATATTTTTGTGGTATTGAGGGTTTTGACAATATTTTTGTGGTATTGAGGGTTTTGACAATATTTTTGTGGTATTGAGGGTTTTGACAATATTTTTGTGGTATTGAGGGTTTTGACAATATTTTTGTGGTATTGAGGGTTTTGACAATATTTTTGTGGTATTGAGGGTTTTGACAATATTTTTGTGGTATTGAGGGTTTTGACAATATTTTTGTGGTATTGAGGGTTTTGACAATATTTTTGTGGTATTGAGGGTTTTGACAATATTTTTGTGGTATTGAGGGTTTTGACAATATTTTTGTGGTATTGAGGGTTTTGACAATATTTTTGTGATATTGAGGGTTTTGACAATATTTTTGTGGTATTGAGGGTTTTGACAATATTTTTGTGGTATTGAGGGTTTGACAATATTTTTGTGGTATTGAGGGTTTTGACAATATTTTTGTGGTATTGAGGGTTTTGACAATATTTTTGTGGTATTGGGGGTTTTGACAATATTTTTGTGGTATTGAGGGTTTTGACAATATTTTTGTGGTATTGGGGGTTTTGACAATATTTTTGTGGTATTGGGGGTATTGACAATATTTTTGTGGTATTGAGGGTTTTGACAATATTTTTGTGGTATTGGGGGTTTTGACAATATTTTTGTGGTATTGGGGGTATTGACAATATTTTTGTGGTATTGAGGGTTTTGACAATATTTTTGTGGTATTGAGGGTTTTGACAATATTTTTGTGGTATTGGGGGTTTTGACAATATTTTTGTGGTATTGAGGGTATTGACAATATTTTTGTGGTATTGAGGGTCTTGACAATATTTTTGTGGTATTGAGGGTTTTGACAATATTTTTGTGGTATTGAGGGTTTTGACAATATTTTTGTGGTATTGGGGGTTTGACAATATTTTTATTGCAGTGACTGCTTAACCTTAAAAACGTAATATTTTAAATTAAACTAAACACGATTCGACGTAAGTACAATTTAAATGTATAATGTCTCAAATACTATTTTTCTTAAACTTTTATAACTAAACACAAAGGTTTTTTACTTTTTCCTCGAACAAATGAAATTCGCAACTTATATTTCTAGTACCCCTAGTTTACATAAATGAGCAATCACTTTGAAGCAGTTAAATAACAGTAAAATTTAATTGATATTTCGCCATTACTAAAACATTTAAGCGTTTTAATGTATTTATCCGGCTGTATTTGTTGTATGATTATTTTATTTTATATTTTTAATGTGGTTACTTATGTATGTATTTAGTTAAACTATGGCCGTGTTATATATTATTATAACTCAGCATGTACGGTTTTGTGTCTAACTCCGGGTTCGACGTCACTGCTAGCCACACTACTACTCTATATGCACTAAAACACATTTCACACATCAATATTTACCACTTTTCTCAGATAAAATAAGACCGCTTTTGTAAATATAGGCATCGAATAGCAAAGCAAATGATGAATCTAAAAATACACTCAGACCGCACAACTCTGGAAACAGTTGCAGCGAAGAAGTAACCTGCATTACTGATTGGACAGTGAACGAATGGAACCATTCCGATCACATCTCACTCCACCTGAATGGACCCGGCTGAAGGTTACAAAAACAACACGCTTTTACACCGTCTATTTTCAGGCGTACACGCAGTATGGTTTCACACAGAAAACCTTTTGACAACACAACAGCGTCACAGGCCGACAGAACACTGGGGCAGGGCGTCGAAACGCCGTACAGCGCCGACTCGGCCTTGGTTGCCATGGCGACGCGCGTTTCTGTCAGATGCAACGCATTTAACAACCCTGCCATCTGTAAGCATGGAATATCCTACGACTTTCAATGACGGCGTAAGTTGTCCGAAGGCAATCAATACATTACCTGTTCATAAAGATAGTCTCATATAACCCGAGTGGAAGAACCGTTTAGCTTCGTCAAACTTGCGGAACGTTTACACTGAGTAATATTACTTTCCGCCATTTTATTTTTAAAATTTTAAACGTCCGTACGCCGAGTTGTGCAACAAGAGGCTGTGCTCTGCCACAAGTGATGTTATCTCGTGCAGCCTTTGTCACGAGCGGTTAAAGCCTATCCATGTGACATTTGATTAAACCATTCAGCAAAACGTTTTCTCTATACACTATTACATTCAGGAGATAAAGGAGAACAAGATATAACACCAGGAGCTACATTTCTTGTACAGTTTGGGAAATATACACGGTTTTATTACAGTATTTGAAACCATTACACTTTAAACTTTGTAACCCCCGGATTATTGTAAATGGGCTCGTGGTGTGAATTGTCTGATTTAAATAAATTTAATAACCTTTATCCACTTGTACTTAGAGAAACTCGCCGGGTCAATTCTTTGTCTAAACTATTGTATCTAACTATTAAACTCGGACAGACTGGCTGTCTGTTTAATAGCTCTAACAAAGACAGGTTTCATTAAATTCTCGTTTATGTTTATAAGAGAGATTTAGTTTTCAAAATAATTTTATATTCAAAATATTACATTTATTTTATAATTTGCTTATTGCTCTTTACAAATTAACAAATTAAAATATTTAGGCTTACATCTTTTGTATTTCTGTTCCCTAACAAAGCTAGGTTGAATGCATTCTGGTATTTTGTCTTTACTGATTTTATTGAAACCAAAAATATTTAAAAAATTAAATTAAAACATACCTTTGGCAATCATTTACACTTACGTGGCTTTGTTAAAAGATTTATTATTAATTACACTATTTCACTTTTAAATTTTGAAACAACAAAATAAACGTAACAAAGCCACTAAGAAAATATCCCGTTTTTAAGAAAACAGTGTTGCAAAGGTACAAATATATATATTCGTCAGAATAACAATATTAAATGCCAAAATAGAAAGCGAAATTAATTATTAAAATTTTTAAATTATTCAAATTATTCCCTAAAATTAATCAATAAATTACAGTATTAACGTCAAATGTCATCCACTACAAGATTTAAAAAAACGTAATTGAACTTGAGTGGATGAATAAAGAGTATTTTATTATCGATTGAACATTTTCACAAATATATGTATATACACTCTATATGGAGTGTGTATACTAATAGCAGGAATTGCATAAAGAATGTTTTCGCTACTGTGTCCTAAAATAGCGCCAAAAGTAAACCTTTTGCAATTTTACAGTGATCACGTGATCAATCGAGTCACTGTTGTAACCTAAGATTTGCAGCACATCTCGAAAGAATCCTAAGAATAAAACGCCCTAGCTTGAGAAATAAGGAATAATTGTTGTTTATGTACGCAAGGGCGTAAATATGACGTTAAACTACTCTCCATTGGGGATGTAAGGAGATCGCTACGCCTTATATAATGTGTGAGGAAATAAAATTCGGTTGAACTAAGGTGGGGATAAACAGAGTAAGGGAAAACGAAGACTGGCGTGGTTGGGGGTAAGTTTTGTACTCTCGATCGTGCTCATGGAAGGTGACCGCCAGTAACCTCCCTTACAAGAAATCGGTCTGTTGAATATCGTGTTTCAACTAATATTCCGCGAGAGACTCTAAACCTGTGCCTGGTCTGACCTGTAAATGCGTAACGAAATAGCATAGAATTCGAAATAAAGTACAATAGAACCTCTCTAATTCGTCACTCTTTAATTCGACACCTTCTGTAATTCGCCACCGTATTCATAACAGTAATAACAAACACTGTCTGCACTGACACGTAGTATAGGCGCTACCGGAAAAATATTCTGTAGTACAAAAGAAAATGACTGACTCTTTTAAAAAGCTAAAAGTAAGTAGATTTAATATACAGTATATTTTCTTGTTACGGTTATTGTTCTTACATGGTATAGTATCATGTTGTTTTGTGTTTGGTTAAAATAGAGTAACGTACTGTACTTGTTATTACAAACTTTACTGCAGGATAATAGTGTTTATATAGTGTCGTGTAATAATATTGTTTTTCGGTCGACATAAATAATGTAAGTATAACAATAATTTCATTACATACCTATTTACATATTTATCTGCTATGTTTACTCTTTATTACAAGTTGTTGAGTGTTTTAACCATTATAGTGTTGTTAAGGTTTTCCCTCAAATGTTTACCCACAATTACATGTTGATTTCACGACTTCTGTAATTCGGCTTTTTCTCGAGTTCATCACCCAAACGGCCTTGAACGTGACGAATTAGAAAGGTTCACCTATACTAATTGTCTTCGTCTGGAAAAATCATCAATAATTAACCACGACTAAAATAGTATTTTGATTTATAAAATAAAACCATGTAAGTCGATAAAAATGTAACACGTTATAAAAGCTTTAAATTGGTTGTAGAAATTCACGTATAATCTAATGCTCTAAAGAACAATACACAAAACTCGCGCAGTTAAGAAAACTTCATTACCTTTTACATAATTACAACTTTACATTTCACAATTTAAATTTTAGAATTTAAGCTACGATATTTATAAGTTTTAAATTTTACTGTCAAAATCAGCAAGAAAATCAGCTTCATAACTATACCTAAGTCTTTATCAAGGATGTGTATAAATTAACGAATTAGATGATATAATATTTTTCTTAAGCATACATTTTAACTGGTGAAGCTCAATACAGAAAATGTTATAACCTATGAATGATAAAAAACAGTTGTATCAAGCCAAACGTTATCATATACTGTAACCAAATAGAGTATATTTCTGAAAATATAGAAAATTATTTAAATATAACCTCTAAAGACTCTCTAAATGAAGAAAAAACAGCTGTTGGCATTAACTGTCATATTTTTGATTCGGAAATCTTCGAAAATATATCGTTTAACTTCAGATTATTACGCACGTCTTTGTGTATTCTCAAGTGATGTCATCGCGTTCTATAGACTCACTCTCGTGTAAAGTTTATTTATATGCTGACCTATAAGAGGCTCAGCTCTAGGCTGGTGGCTGAGACTATAGCAGAGTAAGAATAATTCACTCAACCTAACCTGGATTCCAGGACATTCTGGCTGGATAGGGAATGAGAGAGCTGACGCCTTAGCAAAACAAGGGTGTATAACTCAAGGACCGTTGCTGAGGGCAGTGGGCATGCCGCCTCAGAAAGGGGCGCAAGAGGATCACGGCACATATAGACAGGTTGTGCAGGTAAGAATGGAATGCAACCTTGGGGTGTAAGAAATCCAAGGTACTGTGGGGTTACTCATTTGTGGGGTAAAGAACTACTCTCCTTAAGTAGACATCAACTCAGAGCTAGTGTAGAGCTGGTCACAGGCAATGGGAATCTGAGGGGGTTCCAATACAAAATTGAAAAATCTAGGTCCCCTTTGTGCAAGAGATGCGACGAGGACCAAGAGGAAAGCCCAATCCATGTACTCTGTGAGTGCCCTGCTTTGGGAGCTGCAAGGAGAAAGTGGTTTGGCTGGTAGGTATGTACACCCGAGGATATCAGAAGATTTAGCATTAGGTGGGTACTTGATTTCTGCAAAGAGGTAGGCATCCACTAAGCTAGTCCTGTGGTAGGGATGGGAAGAGAGTACAAAGGCTGCAGCTAAGTGCTCTACACTGATAAGGTCCCTCCGAGTTTTAGTAATAATAAAATAATAAGTAAGAGGTTACACTCCAAAACGTTTCACGTTGCACGTCAAATGTAGACACATTTACTAACCCTATATTATCGATTGTATTTATTTCACTTGAATTTACATGTAGACTTATATTTTTTAAATCTCACAATCAAGTAAAAAAATTTTAACAATTAGTATAAAAGTAAATCTAAAATTTAAAAAATCGCTTTTAGTGAATTTAAATACTACAGTTCATTATTTATACTTTACTATAGTTGTAACATATTATATAATTTAATAACGTCTCAGGAGCGTTATTATATGGACCACATAACATACTTATTAAGATAATATGTTTGCTAAATTGCTATATAAGCTTTCTAATATTAGTTGTCAGTATCAAGGAAGCACAAAGTGAAGCCAAGGGCAATGTTAATTTCTTTATTAGGGCATACAAGCATTCTGAAGGACTTTGCAAAGAGAAACATCCAATGAAAGTTAGTTGAAGTTTCAAGAAATCGAGAGCTTAAACACGATAGTTGTGGACTTGTGCTCCACCCAATAAAAGTACATCGCCATTGGATACTACATTTAAAAATGTAGTAAGATAATATTATTAATTAATATTAATATATTGTTGGCAAATAGGTATTGGATGTGCAACAGAGGCCTCACCACAACTGTGGAGTGGAATTTTTCCTACAGTAGTGGAACCCATTGCAACAGTGGAGGGAGAGGCTCACATTAAAGGAGTGACCACAACAGTGGAGTAAGACCCTCATGAAAACAATGAATGGAGACCCCACCACGGCAGCAGAATAATATCTTCACCACAACATTGAAGCAACACCCTCAACACAACATTCGTGCAACAGTCACTACACAATGGTATGCCAAGACCCTCACTCCCAACCTTAGATCAGTGCTCTCTTACAACAGTAAAGCAAGACCCTCATCACAACTATGGAGTGAGAGACTCACAATACTGGAGTAAGCCTCTCAACACAACAGTGGAGTAAGACCCTCATCACAACAGTGAAGGAAGGCCCAACACGACAGCAGAATAATACCCTCATAACAACAGCGAAGCGACACCCTCGACACAACATTTGAGCGACACCGTCATTACACAACGGTATACCAAGACCCTCACTCCCAAACTTGTAGAAAAATGGAGTAAGACCCTCATCACAACTTTGGAGTAAGAGACTCACAATATTGGAGTAAGCCTCTTAACACAATAGTGGAGTAAGACCATCAAGAAAACAGTGAACGGAGATCCGCAACACAATATTCGAGCCACACAGTCACTACACAATGGTATGCCAAGACTCTGACACATAACCTTGGACTAAGACTCTCCTACAACAGGGGATATGCCAGAACAAAGGAGAGAGACTCACATTAGTAGAGTAAGACTCTCCACACAACAGTAGAGTAAGACCGTCACCAAAACATTCGAGTGAGATCCTTGCCAGAACAAAGGAGCGAGACCATCCTCACAACAGTGGAGTGAGAAACTCACATTAGTGGAGTACGACCCTCCACGCAACAGTAGAGTAAGACTGTCACCAAAACATTCGAGTGATATCCTTGAAAGAACAAAGGAGCGAAACCATCACCACAACAGTGGAGTGAGAAACTCACATTAATGGAGTAAGACTCTCCACACAACAGTAGTGTAAGACCGTCCACAAAACATTCGAGTGAGATCCTTGAAAGAACAAAGGAGCGAAACCATCACCACAACAGTGGAGTGAGAAACTCACATTAATGGAGTAAGACTCTCCACACAACAGTAGGGTAAGACCGTCACCAAAACATTCGAGTGAGATCCTTGCCAGAACAAAGGAGCGAAACCATCACTACAACAGTGGAGTGAGAAACTCACATTAATGGAGTAAGACTCTCCACACAACAGTAGGGTAAGACCGTCACCAAAACATTCGAGTGAGATCCTTGCCAGAACAAAGAAGCGAGACCATCCTCACAACAGGGGAGTGAGAAACTCACATAGTGGAATACGACCCTCCACGCAACAGTAGAGTAAGACGGTCACCAAAACATTCGAGTGAGATCCTTGCCAGAACCAAGGAGCGAGACCATCATCACAACAGTGGAATGAGAAACTCACATTAATGGAGTAAGACTCTCCACACAACAGTAGAGTAAGACCGTCACCAAAACATTCGAGTGAGATCCTTGAAAGAACAAAGGAGCGAAACCATCACCACAACAGTGGAGTGAGAAACTCACATTAATGGAGTAAGACTCTCCACACAACAGTAGAATAAGACCGTCCCCAAAACATTCGAGTGAGATCCTTGCCAGAACAAAGGAGCGAAACCATCACCACAACAGTGGAGTGAGACACCCACATTAGTGGAGTAAGACTCTCCATACAACAGTAGAGTAAGACCGTCACCAAAACATTCGAGAGTGAGATCCTTGAAAGAACAAAGGAGCAAAACCATCACCACAACAGTGGAGTGAGAAACTCACATTAATGGAGTAAGACTCTCCACACAACAGTAGGGTAAGACCGTCACCAAAACATTCGAGTGAGATCCTTGCCAGAACAAAGGAGCGAAACCATCACTACAACAGTGGAGTGAGAAACTCACATTAGTGGAGTAAGACTCTCCACACAACAGTAGAGTAAGACTGTCACCAAAACATTCGAGTGAGATCCTTGCCAGAACAAAGGAGCGAAACCATCACTACAACAGTGGAGTGAGAAACTCACATTAGTGGAGTAAGACTCTCCACACAACAGTAGAGTAAGACTGTCACCAAAACATTCGAGTGAGATTATTGCCAGAACAAAGGAGCCAGATCCTCACCACAACAGAGGGAGTGAGAGACTCAAATTAGTGGAGTAAGACTCTCCACACAACAGTAGAGTAAGACTGTCACCAAAACATTCGAGTGAGATTATTGCCAGAACAAAGGAGCCAGATCCTCACCACAACAGAGGGAGTGAGAGACTCAAATTAGTGGAGTAAAACTCTCGACACAACAGTAGAGTAAGACTGTCACCAAAACATTCGAGTGAGATTATTGCCAGAACAAAGGAGCGAGACCATCACCACAACAGAGGGAGTGAGAGACTCACATTAGTGGAGTAAAACTCTCGACACAACAGTATAGTAAGACCATCACCAAAACATTCGAGTGAGATTATTGCCAGAACAAAGGATCGAGATCCTCACCACAACAGTGGAGTGAGAAACTCACATTAGTGGAGTAAAACTCTCGACACAACAGTAGAGTAAGACTGTCACCAAAACATTCGAGTGAGATTATTGCCAGAACAAAGGATCGAGATCCTCACCACAACAGTGGAGTGAGAGACTCACATTAGTGGAGTAAAACTCTCGACACAACAGTAGAGTAAGACTGTCACCAAAACATTCGAGTGAGATTATTGCCAGAACAAAGGAGCCAGATCCTCACCACAACAGAGGGAGTGAGAGACTCAAATTAGTGGAGTAAAACTCTCGACACAACAGTAGAGTAAGACTGTCACCAAAACATTCGAGTGAGATTATTGCCAGAACAAAGGAGCGAGACCATCACCACAACAGAGGGAGTGAGAGACTCACATTAGTGGAGTAAAACTCTCGACACAACAGTAGAGTAAGACCGTCACGAATACATTCGAGTGAGATCCTTGCCAGAACAAAGGATCGAGATCCTCACCACAACAGTGTTCGGCAAGATATCAAAGAATGTTTAAAGTACAGTATATATGATCGTACAAACATAAACTTTGATAGATACAATAAAGCTTGCATTTAATTGAGGGTTAACATTTTTTTTCGTTTTACTATAATCATACATAATGAATTCTGGAATCGTATTATCACTGTTTCAATTCAAAGCATTTGGGAATAAATGACAACGAGAAACTTTATCTATTCTGCCACATGTCCTTTCTTCACGACTTCTCAGATAGGTACGATCTCTAACACCTTCACCTACATGTTCAATACAATTATGCAACGTTATTTATACGTAATGTTACATATTAAAAACAACTTCAGAAAACAAACGTGATATTAATTTTAAAATGTAAAATAAAATTTAATAAATGGTAAATTATAAAATAAGGGTCCTGGCTGAGATATGGTATTCACATGACCTGGTTTGCTAGATGCGCAGCAACGGTGCGCGGAAGTTGAAAAACTCGCGTGGTTGCTTCAACTAGCCTCTTCTTGGCGAAATGTAGGGCGATACGCACGTCTCAAGAACCGAAGAGCAAAGGGATGCTTTTTGTTTTAAGGTTTTAATTATGTAAAAGTTATAGAAAATTTATTTTTTTGTTTGAAGAAATGTTGCTACGTTTAAGACACAACACCAGGCGAGAGTACAAATCCCGATCAACGCCGATTCAAGATGCAGAATGGCGAGACCTAAGTCCGGACATACCTTTTGTTACAACACAGCTCAACAGCTTAAGTCATAATTTTAAGACATAAAGTGATGAAAAAGGAAATATTTAACTTTTAAACTTTAACCTGTCGCGGCATAATAATGCTAGTTTTCATTTATTTAAATATGGGAAGTGTAAATTCATTTGTGTAATGCAATAACAAAATTTTTAATGTCAAATAGACAAATTAAAATGTATTTTAAATAACGTAAAGCAATCTCAAATGGATGTCATGTGCCATGCCATAGATTTATAACCATATAAAGTTCTTATGAATTAAGTGTATAAAACAAGGTAAAAACATTAAGTTGCGTAACATTTCAAATGTAATTTTGTTTTGTATTTCATATTTTGTGTACAGTAAAATTTAATTTATTTAAATTAATATTTGTTGTTTAAATTAATTATTAAACACATCATTCTTATTAACAATTAAACTCTTGACATTGCAGGTCAAATAACTAATTGTGTAACAAACTACTGCAATATTTAATATCATAATTCATTAGGCATTATACCAATTATCAAATCACGTTACAAGTACAATAAACAGTCCAGAATGAATAGTGTACATAATTAGTGTCGATAGTAACTAATGAAGACAGCTTGGTTGTCGAAACATGTTTTTTACAATGAATAAAATCTGCGGGTATTGAGCTTCATATTTATATAAGTTATAAATATATAAGCTGGACTATCTTTCTATGTATTACAATTTATCCTGTTTACTATAATTTTCAGGTGATCCACCTACTGAACACAACAATCTCCACGGTTGGTTCGCGTCACCTTGGCGACCGCGTAGGAGTTACGCCAATAATGGAACGTACTTATTCTGTTTTGTTTGGACGCTTAGGGCTTCCTTTTAATTTAAACCTACAAACTCAAACTGTATTGATTAATTTGTTTTTAGAGCTGAAGTGACATTTGATCCTTCCTACGGCTATTTTTATTCTTACTTAGGGAAAACGATTTTGTTCGAAGGCTAAAAACGGACCGCAACATTGAGACAGTTTTCCTTTGTTGTCTCTGAAATGAAAGCTTGAATAAACATTAAGAATCGCATTCTGTGTAAAGGTAATATTTTGTACTAACTACATTTATTTCTCTTATTACTTAGTGTATAGCCTTATTATTTTTTATTATTAATTTTTAATTTCTTTCTATTATCTCACACTCTCCTGATATATACCTTGAACAAATTTTCAATCGTTAGTAAAATACGTTATTATTCATCCAATCAAGTTCAATTACATTTCTTTTAACATACAGTGGATGACAATTGATGTTAATACAGTTTTTTCAAATATTTATTAGATAATTAAATTATTAAAAATTTATTAAAACTGAGTATCTTCATGTTCGAAGTCTAACTCTTTGGCACAGAGCCAACTTTTCCATAGCTAGAAATGTACTTTCCAAAGACGTATATGCATTTTTTTTGCCGTCTTTTTGGTTGTCATAGAAACCTCCATTGCACAACCTTAAATTGTTGCCATGGTTACCACACAAAATAATAAATAACGCTCTATAATTAGAAATGAATGAAAAGAATAAAATAAACAAACAAATTGGGTTAACAGTTTAAAACCTTGCTTCACAAAAGCACAATGCGAAATAAAAGCGAAAAGAAACTACAACACAGTGGAAGCGACGAAAAAAGCGTATAGTGACAAATAAAAATAATAGTGCAACACCATAAATAGAAAGAAAAATGGAAAATTGCAAGGAAATTCGCTTTCTATTTTGTTACTTAACATTTTTAATCTGACATATGTATATACATATTTATATAAATTGTAATTATAAAATAAAAAGAAACTCAAATAAAATCTTTCTTTGTTGATTTAAGTCGGAATAGACTTTTAAAAAATGCTTATATTACTTGTTAATTTTGATAATCAAAGGCAACAGTCTACATAAATGTTCGTTTGAGACCATGAGCTAAGAAAGGTCATAAATAAAATTGTCATGAATTAAAACATGAAATGTAAGGAAGTAATCCAGTATTCGATTCCCTTTTACATTTAGGCTTCAAGTATAAGACCTAAAATAACTAAAGTGAAACAGAAAATCGTGCTTAATGTACCTATTGCGACAGTTAATTCTGTTCTATGTTAAAAGTTTTACAATGAAATAGCTTTAAAACATATACAGTAAAACCTCTCTTATCCGGATCAATGTGGCGACAGCCCGATCCGGATAACAAAAATATCCGAATACGGGAGTGGCTATGTAATGATGTACGTCTGTACTACATAATCACAACCATTCCTAAAGGAAGTAGATATATGATTGTTTTAAGTAAATAAGTTACCCTTATTGAAGGTTGTAATTATATTTTAATAGCAATATAGAACTGTAAGTACAATTTAGATACATGCCTGTATGTACAGTTTCTTATGTACCTATATATGTACATTAATATAAGTTTTGGTTAAAATAAAAAAAGTAATGGCGGTTTGCTTGTTTCGATGAACTCGTTTATTTCATGAAATATTTCTCTGCTTTTGAAGGAGTAGACGATCGGCTGCTGTTGCTTCGTCTTGTTCGAAGTACTCGATCAGCTCAGCTGGTCAAATACCGGAAAAACGTCGCTATGCGCCATGGTTTGTTTTTTTATCATGACTGGCGTGTGCTCACTAAGTCTGCAATATCACTAGTAGTAAGCTAATGAACATCACGCTTATGTGAACACTGATCACATCTTTACAACCAGGTTTCTGAGAAGATCGACGGTTTCTTCATTTGTTTTACTAACAAGCTTTCAGTTTGTAATACGTTTTCAATCCATTCAGTGTTTGTTTTATGATCTAATAGTTTTTGCCAAGGTTTAACTAGTGTTATCGGCCTGATTGCACCCCATGCTGTAGCAATCCATAAGCGTCATCTAGTAAGTTTTTTAAACACCCGGAAACACTTCTTCCCGCACCGGAAAAACGTCGCTATGCGCCATGGTTTGTTTTTTTTTATCATGACTGGCGTGTGCTCACTAAGTCTGCAATATCACTAGTAGTAAGCTAATGAACATCACGCTTATGTGAACACTGATCACATCTTTACAACCAGGTTTCTGAGAAGATCGACGATTTCTTCATTTGTTACATGATCCAATAGTTTTTGCCAAGGTTTAACTAGTGTTATCGGCCTGATTGCACCCCATGCTGTAGCAATCCATAAGCGTCATCTAGTAAGTTTTTTAAACACCCGGAAACACTTCTTCCCGCACCGGAAAAACGTCGCTATGCGCCATGGTTTGTTTTTTTTTATCATGACTGGCGTGTGCTCACTAAGTCTGCAATATCACTAGTAGTAAGCTAATGAACATCACGCTTATGTGAACACTGATCACATCTTTACAACCAGGTTTCTGAGAAGATCGACGATTTCTTCATTTGTTTCACTAACAAGCTTTCAGTTTGTAATACGTTTTCAATCCATTCAGTGTTTGTTTTATGATCTAATAGTTTTTGCCAAGGTTTAACTAGTGTTATCGGCCTGATTGCACCCCATGCTGTAGCAATCCATAAGCGTCATCTAGTAAGTTGTTTAAACACCCGGAAACACTTCTTCCCGCATCGGAAAAACGTCGCTATTCGTCATGGTTTGTTTTTTTTTAAATCATGACTGGCGTGTGCTCACTAAGTCTGCAATATCACTAGTAGTAAGCTAATGAACTTCACGCTTATGTGAACACTGATCACATCTTTACAACCAGGTTTCTGAGAAGATCGACGATTTCTTCATTTGTTTCACTAACAAGCTTTCAGTTTGTAATACGTTTTCAATCCATTCAGTGTTTGTTTTATGATCTAATAGTTTTTGCCAAGGTTTAACTAGTGTTATCGGCCTGATTGCACCCCATGCTGTAGCAATCCATAAGCGTCATCTAGTAAGTTGTTTAAACACCCGGAAACACTTCTTCCCGCATCGGAAAAACGTCGCTATTCGTCATGGTTTGTTTTTTTTAAATCATGACTGGCGTGTGCTCACTAAGTCTGCAATATCACTAGTAGTAAGCTAATGAACTTCACGCTTATGTGAACACTGATCACATCTTTACAACCAGGTTTCTGAGAAGATCGACGATTTCTTCATTTGTTTCACTAACAAGCTTTCAGTTTGTAATACGTTTTCAATCCATTCAGTGTTTGTTTTATGATCTAATAGTTTTTGCCAAGGTTTAACTAGTGTTATCGGCCTGATTGCACCCCATGCTGTAGCAATCTATAAGCGTCATCTAGTAAGTTGTTTAAACACCCGGAAACACTTCTTCCCGCATCGGAAAAACGTCGCTATTCGTCATGGTTTGTTCTTTTTATCATGACTGGCGTGAGCTCACTAAGTCTGCAATATCACTAGTAGTAAGCTAATGAACTTCACGTTCATGTGAACACTGATCACATCTTTACAACCAGGTTTCTGAGAAGATCGACCGATTTCTTCATTTGTTTCATGATCCAATAGTTTTTGCCAAGGTTTAACTAGTGTTATCGGCCTGAATGCACCCCATGCTGTAGCAATCCATAAGCGTCATCTAGTAAGTTTTTTAAACACCCGGAAACACTTCTTCCCGCATCGGAAAAACGTCGCTATTCGTCATGGTTTGTTTTTTTTATCATGACTGGCGTGTGCTCACTAAGTCTGCAATATCACTAGTAGTAAGCTAATGAACTTCACGCTTATGTGAACACTGATCACATCTTTACAACCAGGTTTCTGAGAAGATCGACCGATTTCTTCATTTGTTACATGATCCAATAGTTTTTGCCAAGGTTTAACTAGTGTTATCGGCCTGATTGCACCCCATGCTGTAGCAATCTATAAGCGTCATCTAGTAAGTTTTTTAAACACGCGGAAACACTTCTTCCCGCATCGGAAAAACGTCGCTATTCGTCATGGTTTGTTCTTTTTATCATGACTGGCGTGTGCTCACTAAGTCTGCAACATCACTAGTAGTAAGCTAATGAACTTCACGTTCATGTGAACACTGATCACATCTTTACAACCAGGTTTCTGAGAAGATCGACCGATTTCTTCATTTGTTACATGATCCAATAGTTTTTGCCAAGGTTTAACTAGTGTTATCGGCCTGATTGCACCCCATGCTGTAGCAATCCATAAGCGTCATCTAGTAAGTTTTTTAAACACGCGGAAACACTTCTTCCCGCATCGGAAAAACGTCGCTATTCGTCATGGTTTGTTCTTTTTATCATGACTGGCGTGAGCTCACTAAGTCTGCAATATCACTAGTAGTAAGCTAATGAACTTCACGTTCATGTGAACACTGATCACATCTTTACAACCAGGTTTCTGAGAAGATCGACCGATTTCTTCATTTGTTTCATGATCCAATAGTTTTTGCCAAGGTTTAACTAGTGTTATCGGCCTGATTGCACCCCATGCTGTAGCAATCCATAAGCGTCATCTAGTAAGTTTTTTAAACACGCGGAAACACTTCTTCCCGCATCGGAAAAACGTCGCTATTCGTCATGGTTTGTTCTTTTTATCATGACTGGCGTGAGCTCACTAAGTCTGCAATATCACTAGTAGTAAGCTAATGAACTTCACGTTCATGTGAACACTGATCACATCTTTACAACCAGGTTTCTGAGAAGATCGACCGATTTCTTCATTTGTTTCATGATCCAATAGTTTTTGCCAAGGTTTAACTAGTGTTATCGGCCTGAATGCACCCCATGCTGTAGCAATCCATAAGCGTCATCTAGTAAGTTTTTTAAACACCCGGAAACACTTCTTCCCGCATCGGAAAAACGTCGCTATTCGTCATGGTTTGTTTTTTTTATCATGACTGGCGTGTGCTCACTAAGTCTGCAATATCACTAGTAGTAAGCTAATGAACTTCACGCTTATGTGAACACTGATCACATCTTTACAACCAGGTTTCTGAGAAGATCGACCGATTTCTTCATTTGTTACATGATCCAATAGTTTTTGCCAAGGTTTAACTAGTGTTATCGGCCTGATTGCACCCCATGCTGTAGCAATCTATAAGCGTCATCTAGTAAGTTTTTTAAACACGCGGAAACACTTCTTCCCGCATCGGAAAAACGTCGCTATTCGTCATGGTTTGTTCTTTTTATCATGACTGGCGTGTGCTCACTAAGTCTGCAACATCACTAGTAGTAAGCTAATGAACTTCACGTTCATGTGAACACTGATCACATCTTTACAACCAGGTTTCTGAGAAGATCGACCGATTTCTTCATTTGTTACATGATCCAATAGTTTTTGCCAAGGTTTAACTAGTGTTATCGGCCTGATTGCACCCCATGCTGTAGCAATCTATAAGCGTCATCTAGTAAGTTTTTTAAACACGCGGAAACACTTCTTCCCGCATCGGAAAAACGTCGCTATTCGTCATGGTTTGTTCTTTTTATCATGACTGGCGTGTGCTCACTAAGTCTGCAATATCACTAGTAGTAAGCTAATGAACTTCACGTTCATGTGAACACTGATCACATCTTTACAACCAGGTTTCTGAGAAGATCGACCGATTTCTTCATTTGTTTCATGATCCAATAGTTTTTGCCAAGGTTTAACTAGTGTTATCGGCCTGATTGCACCCCATGCTGTAGCAATCCATAAGCGTCATCTAGTAAGTTTTTTAAACACCCGGAAACACTTCTTCCCGCATCGGAAAAACGTCGCTATTCGTCATGGTTTGTTCTTTTTATCATGACTGGCGTGTGCTCACTAAGTCTGCAATATCACTAGTAGTAAGCTAATGAACTTCACGTTCATGTGAACACTGAAGACATCTTTACACCAGGAATGTTTCGGAGAAGATCGACGATTTCATCATTTATTTTAATAAGAAGATTTTCCGTTTGTAATACGTTTCAATCACCTTATTGTTTGTTTCATGATCCAATAGTTTTTGCTAAGGTTTAACTAGTGTTATCGGCCTGATTGCATCCCATGATGTAGCAATCCATAGGCGACATCTAGAAAGTCTACGTTGTATAAACACCCGGAAACATTTCTTCCCGCATACATACCCGTGACTATAACTGTTACTAACCCTCGGCGGTAAGGAAAACACAGTTTTTCGCTTTTCCGCAATACTGTATATTGTGGATTAAAAATTCTAGGTAATTACTGTAATATACCGAATAAATTCCAATTGCAAATAAGTATGTTACGTTTAGTTTGTTGTTTCAAAATTTAAAAGTGAAATAGTGTAATTAATATTAAATGTTTTAACAAAACCACATACCAGAATGCATTAAACCTAGCTTTGTCAGAGAACATTTTCAAAAGATGTAAACTTAAATATTTTAATTTGTTAAGTAATAAAGAGCAATAAGCAAATTATAAAGTGAATGTAATATTTTAAATATAAAATTGTTTTGGAAATGAAATCTCTTTTATAAACATAAACGAGAATTTAATGTAACTTGTATTTGTTAAAGCTATTAAACAGACAGCCAGTTTGCCTGAGTTAATAGTTAGATATAATAGTTTAGACAAACAATTAACCCGGCGAGTCTCTGTAAGTACAAGTGGATAAATGTAATTTTTTAAATAAAGTTTTTTTAAATAAGTCGATTCCCACTACGACCCACTTTACAATAATCCGGGGGGTTACATTACATAACCTAATTATACAAATTACACATCCTGTAGAATATATGTAAAACTGAACAATACGGAAACTGGAACACAACTGGCTAAGTCGGAAAAGAGCAAAGAATCAGAGAACTAGACCTTACGGAGTAAGGCGCCTTACGGAGTAAAGACTACTATATTTTCATATTACGTCCGGATATCGGAGGTTCCGGATAGGAGAGGTTTTACTGTTTTAACATGTTAACGTTGCGTATAATAGTACTTACGTTTGGTTTAAACAATAGCACTTATACTACTTTACTCATTTAGCAGGCTATAGCTCAAGCTGATAATAGAACATATCTCCCAAAATTACCGTTCTCATTTAAACCAAAAGTAAGGGCTACTATAGGCAAACTAATACCTCAAATTGAAGTTGGAGTCAAGGTGATAAATAATTTCCCGCTGATTATAATAAACTAGACTTTGTAAAATTTGTTATATTCATGGACAGTCTGTCTTTACATTAAAATGTTTTATTTTTTGGTTTGATTTTAATTTATATTTGTGTTATTGTTATTGTTCTTTTAACCTGTAAAATAATATGGATGTTTATATTAAATAAAAACAACTTCTTACCACAAATTCAACAATTTTTATTTTAACCTAATGTACATTTCGATTACAAAGCAATCATCTTCAGAGGTATTTTAGAAATGTCATTAGTAAAATACCTCTGAAGATGATTACTTTGTAATCGAAATGTACATTAGGTTAAAATAAAAATTGTTGAATTTGTGGTAAGAGGTTGTTTTTATTTAATATAAACATTTACGCCACAGTTGCTTCAAGTTGTTAATATGGATATGATTTTATAACTATGTATTTTATCCTGAAGATGATAACATTGTGGTATCGAAACGTCAAGAATATGAATTAAAAAATAATTAACATATATTGATATCACTTGGCAAAAACCCACTACTTAGTTATATATTTCAGCAGACCCGTTTCGTACTAACAATGCACTGACCAAGTCCGAAACATGTCTGCTGTAAAGTATCAGTAAGTAGTGTTTTCCCAAGTGATACAGTAAGTATAAAAAAGCCTCAAGATCTACAACACACAAACTGCAAACTAATTGACGATAAAATTTGTCTATAGTTTCTCTTTATAAAACTTAGTTTTAATATTTAAAAAAAATTCTGTTAGCTAACCTATATCTCCTGTTTTTTCGTTGTAGCCTACTCACAAGTGATATGCCTATTATAGTTTGGGGTGTATGAATTTAAATACAGTCGTCTTTTTATGGGTATTCAAAATGTGTACTTTCATAACGGTCAAACATATGATTCATAACAACAAAACTGGTCAGGGGAATGATAAGAGACACACCCAGAGGAAAGCCATTTTGTTAAAAACTTGGGAAAATGTCAAAACAATTTAATTTACGTCTAGTAAAGAGAAAGAAGGTTGGAATATTTAAACAGCAAATTTAATTTTTCATCATATCTCCCAAATTACACTATTTGATCGTCAGGGATATCGAGGTATGATCTGCGGAAAGTCATTTTGATATTTACTTAGAAAAATGTTAGATTGACGTCCTCACATGAAAATAATTACCATGTTAAAAGAACTACTTCTTACCTTATAATCCAAAATACCCTATTTGATTTTCAATTTAGGTTTGATGCGATATTTAAAAGATTTTCTCAACACTTTGACAGCCGGATACATTTATCTGTTTTAATGAATGTTTTAGAAATATTGTTAAGAGATTATTTTTAATAAGGGCTTGTATTTAAAAGAAAATCATTTAATTGTATCGAATTAAATAATGTTTAATATTCGGTAGCAAAAGACACCTGTCAACGATCCCAATGACTTTCCCTAATCGACTTTTCGTAATTTTTCGTTCTCCTCCGTAACAGAAGTTTATTGACCCATCTTTTCCCTCATAAAACGAAGTCTTGTAATTAAGCCGAGATAATAGCTGCACCAAAGTTCATACATCTTAATTTTACATTACAAAATCCGTGAGAGTTCTGTAGGTAAATTTACAAACACACACATATATATATATATATATATATATATATATATATGTAGACATATATATAAAAGACATATATATATATATATATATATATATATATATATATATATATATATATATATATATATATATATGTAGACATATATAAAATATAAGACAGTCTACTACAACCCCCGGCCAGAGATGCCCGATGATGAAGATACGACCAATCTTTGAAAGTTAACTCGCATAAATACCAAATAAGATTCTTGTCTAAGTACATAAGTGAAAGTAATAAGTGAATACAAGAAAACAGTTTTGCAAAGCTACATATATATATATATATATATATATATATATAATAAATAAATAATAAAAATTTTTCCAAAACAAGAATACTTTTAATGAATATATTTATTCAAAGCTTTTCGCCGATAAAATAGTACCAGCATCTTCAGGAAAATAATTATCTAATATAGATTGGATATATATATATATATATATATATAATATTATTTTAAATATGGTGATATGTTTCTTGTAATATATTTAATAAATTAAATATATTTCAAAAACAAGAATAATACCTGCAATAAAAGTATTCTTGTTTTTGAAATATTTTTAATTTATTATATATATATATATATATATATATATATATATATATATAATAAATTTTAATAAAGTTTTGAAAATAGAGTCATTCAAACACGCATCAACAGAAGAAAATATTGTAATGTTAGGAAAGGCAGAAAAATGTACTCAAATATATAGAAATATTCCCAACAGAAATTTGAGTATATTCTGAATTTTAAGTGAATTTATATTTTTCATGTTTTAGGAAACCTTTACTAACTCATTTGTTTTCTTTCTGACATCAAACGTTGCTAAAAACCCAGTAAACAATTCTATAGGTGTAAAACTAATGTGTTATTAAAATGAAAATTATTGCTAAGCCATTATGTACTTCCAAATAATAAAAGAATTTAATAGAGAATTACATATTAATTAAAATCAAAATTGATTCGTCAACAATAATAGCGAAGATATTGCTAAACGATGTGGTTTAGTGGCATCAATGGTAGACAATCGTCCAGTTTCAGGCCAGAATGCAGTGAACCACCCCCACAGAACATTCAGGGTGAGCCAGGCAGGTAGAGTGCCGCGAGTATAGCATAGGTTTATTTATGTCTTTAAGACGCACGCACGCGCGCCCACATTACCTTTCTTCCCACACTGTAGCCAAACAGAAACACTTTGCATATTAATGTAAGATCTGCGGCCACGGATAACGCTTAGCCACATATTCGGATAGCGTTTGGCGTGGTGCTTTGTTTCATCTGTGTGTACCACTCAGTGTGCGAGGTAGAAGGAGAGGTTAGGAACACAGTGTAAACATAGGCAGTGACTTCTAAACCACTAAAGGTACTTGGGCGCAATAACGTTTATACAGGGGTAAGGGTCATTCTGAGAAGCAGACATCTTGTACTATGGCTAAACATGATTTGTTTACATCTCTATAAAAAGTTTTTGTTTATGTCCTGAGTTCTGATGTTTTCGTGGTATATAAACGAGGGTAAGTATGACTGAAAAACAAACCCATTCATCCTTGGAAATATTAAAATATTTAATATTTTACATTCGTTTAAAGTTAAACAGTAGAGTGTTGGGTACTGAAACGAATAGCGGGCAGTAAAGAGAGTTACTCCAGAAGTGTGTAGAAAAGCAGCTAAAACAGTGAGATAAGGGTAGTTAAAAGGCTATCCTAGTAGAGGATATGGTAGCTGGTAAGGTAGCGGGTATTTAGGAGGTTGGAGTAGCGGTTGGGTAGCGGGCAGTAAAGAGAGTTACTCCAGAAGTGTGTAGAAAAGCAGCTAAAACAGTGAGATAAGGGTAGTTAAAAGGCTATCCTAGTAGAGGATATGGTAGCTGGTAAGGTAGCGGGTAGGTAGGAGGTTAGAGTAGCGGTTGGGTAGCGGGCAGTAAAGAGAGTTACTCCAGAAGTGTGTAGAAAAGCAGCTAAAACAGTGAGATAAGGGTAGTTAAAAGGCTATCCTAGTAGAGGATATGGTAGCTGGTAAGGTAGCGGGTAGGTAGGAGGTTAGAGTAGCGGTTGGGTAGCGGGCAGTAAAGAGAGTTACTCCAGAAGTGTGTAGAAAAGCAGCTAAAACAGTGAGATAAGGGTAGTTAAAAGACTATCCTAGTAGAGGATATGGTAGCTGGTGAGGTAGCAGGTAGGGAAGAGGATAGAGTACCGGTTGGGTAGCGGGCAGTAAAGAGAGTTACTCCAGAAGTGTGTAGAAAAGCAGCTAAAAAAGTGAGATAAGGATAGTTAAGAGGGTTATCCTAGTAGAGGACATGGTAGCTGGTAAGGTAGCGGGTATGGAAGAGGATAGAGTAGCGGTCGGATAGAGGGAAGTTAAGAGAGCTATCCTAGAAGTGTGTAGGAAACCTGCCAAAACAGTGAGGTAATGAAGCGGGTAGAACATTTAGTAAGATAGGGAATGGGGAAGTGGATAGGGTAGCTAGTACGGAAGCGGGAACAGTAACGGGTGGGGATGGGAATAGAGTACCGAGCGAGGTAGCGTGTGAGCAAACGTGTAGAGTAGTGGGTAGAATAGCGGATAGGTTAGAGGGGGATAGCAATGATGCAATAATAGTGTCAAAACACTAAAGAACGGAGAAAAGTTACAAGGTCTTGACATATCACAACAGTCTTGGACTCAGTACAATGAACGAGAAAACGTTGTAGCATCAATCATTGACCACGACATTCTTGGGAGGCAAACTAACAAACAAAAAGTGTAGTGTCCTCTCACAAGCATAAACTAAAGAAGAGGCTGTAGTGTCATATCACAAGCTTAAACTAAAGAAGAGGTTGTAGTGTCATCTCACAAGCATAAACTAAAGAAGGGGCTATAGTGTCATCTCATAAGCATAAACTAAAATAGGGGTAGTAGTGTCAACTCATAAGCATAAATTAAGAAGGGACTGTAGTGTCATATCATAAGCATAAACTAAAATAGGGGTAGTAGTATCAACTCATAAGCATAAATTAAGAAGGGACTGTAGTGTCATATCATAAGCATAAACTAAAATAGGGGTAGTAGTGTCAACTCATAAGCATAAATTAAGAAGGGACTGTAGTGTCATATCATAAGCATAAACTAAAATAGGGGTAGTAGTGCCAACTCATAAGCATAAATTAAGAAGGGACTGTAGTGTCATATCATAAGCATAAACTAAAATAGGGGTAGTAGTGCCAAATCATAAGCATAAATTAAGAAGGGACTGTAGTGTCATATCATAAGCATAAACTAAAATAGGGGTAGTAGTGTCAACTCATAAGCATAAATTAAGAAGGGACTGTAGTGTCATATCATAAGCCTAAACTAAAATAGGGGTAGTAGTGTCAACTCATAAGCATAAATTAAGAAGGGACTGTAGTGTCATATCATAAGCATAAACTAAAATAGGGGTAGTAGTGTCATATCATAAGCATAAACTAAAGAAGAGGTTGTAGTGTCATCTCACAAGCATAAACTAAAGAAGAGGTTGTAGTGTCATCTCATAAGCATAAAATAAAGAAGGGGCTATAGTGTCATCTCATAAGCATAAACTAAAATAGGGGTAGTAGTGTCAACTCATAAGCATAAATTAAGAAGGGACTGTAGTGTCATATCATAAGCATAAACTAAAGAAGAGGTTGTAGTGTCATCTCACAAGCATAAACTAAAGAAGAGGTTGTAGTGTCATCTCACAAGCATAAACTAAAGAAGGGGCTATAGTGTCATCTCATAAGCATAAACTAAAATAGGGGTAGTAGTGTCAACTCATAAGCATAAATTAAGAAGGGGCTGTAGTGTCATATCATAAGCATAAACTAAAGAAGCGGTTGTAGTGTCATCTCACAAGCATAAACTAAAGAAGAGGTTGTAGTGTCATCTCACAAGCATAAACTAAAGAAGGGGCTATAGTGTCATCTCATAAGCATAAACTAAAATAGGGGTAGTAATGTCAACTCATAAGCATAAATTAAGAAGGGACTGTAGTGTCATATCATAAGCATACTCTAAAATAGGGGTAGTAGTGCCAACTCATAAGCATAAATTAAGAAGGGACTGTAGTGTCATATCATAAGCATAAACTAAAATAGGGGTAGTAGTGTCAACTCATAAGCATAAATTAAGAAGGGGCTGTAGTGTCATATCATAAGCATAAACTAAAATAGGGGTAGTAGTGTCAACTCATAAGCATAAATTAAGAAGGGACTGTAGTGTCATATCATAAGCATAAACTGAAATAGGGGTAGTAGTGCCAACTCATAAGCATAAATTAAGAAGGGACTGTAGTGTCATATCATAGGCATAAACTAAAATAGGGGTAGTAGTGTCAACTCATAAGCATAAATTAAGAAGGGACTGTAGTGTCATATCATAAGCATAAACTAAAATAGGGGTAGTAGTGCCAACTCATAAGCATAAATTAAGAAGGGACTGTAGTGTCATATCATAAGCATAAACTAAAATAGGGGTAGTAGTGTCAACTCATAAGCATAAATTAAGAAGGGACTGTAGTGTCATATCATAAGCATAAACTAAAATAGGGGTAGTAGTGTCAACTCATAAGCATAAATTAGGAAGGGACTGTAGTGTCATATCATAAGCATAAACTAAAATAGGGGTAGTAGTGTCAACTCATAAGCATAAATTAAGAAGGGACTGTAGTGTCATATCATAAGCATAAACTAAAATAGGGGTAGTAGTGTCAACTCATAAGCATAAATTAAGAAGGGACTGTAGTGTCATATCATAAGCATAAACTAAAATAGGGGTAGTAGTGTCAACTCATAAGCATAAATTAAGAAGGGACTGTAGTGTCATATCATAAGCATAACCTAAAATAGGGGTAGTAGTGTCAACTCATAAGCATAAATTAAGAAGGGACTGTAGTGTCATATCATAAGCATAAACTAAAATAGGAGTAGTAGTGTCAACGCATAAGCATAAATTAAGAAGGGACTGTAGTGTCATATCATAAGCATAAACTAAAGAAGAGGTTGTAGTGTCATCTCACAAGCATAAACTAAAGAAGAGGTTGTAGTGTCATCTCACAAGCATAAACTAAAGAAGGGGCTATAGTGTCATCTCATAAGCATAAACTAAAATAGGGGTAGTAGTGTCAACTCATAAGCATAAATTAAGAAGGGACTGTAGTGTCATATCATAAGCATAAACTAAAGAAGAGGTTGTAGTGTCATCTCACAAGCATAAACTAAAGAAGAGGTTGTAGTGTCATCTCACAAGCATAAACTAAAGAAGGGGCTATACTGTCATCTCATAAGCATAAACTAAAATAGGGGTAGTAGTGTCAACTCATAAGCATAAATTAAGAAGGGACTGTAGTGTCATATCATAAGCATAAACTAAAATAGGGGTAGTAGTGCCAACTCATAAGCATAAATTAAGAAGGGACTGTAGTGTCATATCATAAGCATAAACTAAAATAGGGGTAGTAGTGTCAACTCATAAGCATAAATTAAGAAGGGACTGTAGTGTCATATCATAAGCATAAACTAAAATAGGGGTAGTAGTGTCAACTCATAAGCATAAATTAAGAAGGGACTGTAGTGTCATATCATAAGCATAAACTAAAATAGGGGTAGTAGTGTCAACTCATAAGCATAAATTAAGAAGGGACTGTAGTGTCATATCATAAGCATAAACTAAAGAAGAGGTTGTAGTGTCATCTCACAAGCATAAACTAAAGAAGAGGTTGTAGTGTCATCTCACAAGCATAAACTAAAGAAGGGGCTATAGTGTCATCTCATAAGCATAAACTAAAATAGGGGTAGTAGTGTCAACTCATAAGCATAAATTAAGAAGGAACTGTAGTGTCATATCATAAGCATAAACTAAAGAAGAGGTTGTAGTGTCATCTCACAAGCATAAACTAAAGAAGAGGTTGTAGTGTCATCTCACAAGCATAAACTAAAGAAGGGGCTATAGTGTCATCTCATAAGCATAAACTAAAATAGGGGTAGTAGTGTCAAGTCATAAGCATAAATTAAGAAGGGACTGTAGTGTCATATCATAAGCATAAACTAAAATAGGGGTAGTAGTGCCAACTCATAAGCATAAATTAAGAAGGGACTGTAGTGTCATATCATAAGCATAAACTAAAATAGGGGTAGTAGTGTCAACTCATAAGCAAAAATAATAAGGGACTGTAGTGTCATATCATAAGCATAAACTAAAATAGGGGTAGTAGTGTCAACTCATAAGCATAAATTAAGAAGGGACTGTAGTGTCATATCATAAGCATAAACTGAAATAGGGGTAGTAGTGCCAACTCATAAGCATAAATTAAGAAGGGACTGTAGTGTCATATCATAGGCATAAACTAAAATAGGGGTAGTAGTGTCAACTCATAAGCATAAATTAAGAAGGGACTGTAGTGTCATATCATAAGCATAAACTAAAATAGGGGTAGTAGTGCCAACTCATAAGCATAAATTAAGAAGGGACTGTAGTGTCATATCATAAGCATAAACTAAAATAGGGGTAGTAGTGTCAACTCATAAGCATAAATTAAGAAGGGACTGTAGTGTCATATCATAAGCATAAACTAAAATAGGGGTAGTAGTGTCAACTCATAAGCATAAATTAAGAAGGGACTGTAGTGTCATATCATAAGCATAAACTAAAATAGGGGTAGTAGTGTCAACTCATAAGCATAAATTAAGAAGAGACTGTAGTGTCATATCATAAGCATAAACTAAAATAGGGGTAGTAGTGTCAACTCATAAGCATAAATTAAGAAGGGACTGTAGTGTCATATCATAAGCATAAACTAAAATAGGGGTAGTAGTGTCAACTCATAAGCATAAATTAAGAAGGGACTGTAGTGTCATATCATAAGCATAAACTAAAATAGGGGTAGTAGTGTCAACTCATAAGCATAAATTAAGAAGGGACTGTAGTGTCATATCATAAGCATAAACTAAAATAGGGGTAGTAGTGTCAACTCATAAGCATAAATTAAGAAGGGACTGTAGAGTCATATCATAAGCATAAACTAAAATAGGGGTAGTAGTGGCAACTCATAAGCATAAATTAAGAAGGGACTGTAGTGTCATATCATAAGCATAAACTAAAATAGGGGTAGTAGTGTCAACTCATAAGCATAAATTAAGAAGGGGCTGTAGTGTCATATCATAAGCAAAAACTAAAATAGGGGTAGTAGTGTCAACTCATAAGCATAAATTAAGAAGGGACTGTAGTGTCATATCATAAGCATAAACTAAAGAAGAGGTTGTAGTGTCATCTCACAAGCATAAACTAAAGAAGAGGTTGTAGTGTCATCTCACAAGCATAAAATAAAGAAGGGGCTATAGTGTCATCTCATAAGCATAAACTAAAATAGGGGTAGTAGTGTCAACTCATAAGCATAAATTAAGAAGGGACTGTAGTGTCATATCATAAGCATAAACTAAAGAAGAGGTTGTAGTGTCATCTCACAAGCATAAACTAAAGAAGAGGTTGTAGTGTCATCTCACAAGCATAAACTAAAGAAGGGGCTATAGTGTCATCTCATAAGCATAAACTAAAAAAGGGGTAGTAGTGTCAACTCATAAGCATAAATTAAGAAGGGACTGTAGTGTCATATCATAAGCATAAACTAAAATAGGGGTAGTAGTGTCAACTCATAAGCATAAATTAAGAAGGGACTGTAGTGTCATATCATAAGCATAAACTAAAATAGGGGTAGTAGTGTCAACTCATAAGCATAAATTAAGAAGGGACTGTAGTGTCATATCATAAGCATAAACTAAAATAGGGGTAGTAGTGTCAACTCATAAGCATAAATTAAGAAGGGACTGTAGTGTCATATCATAAGCATAAACTAAAGAAGAGGTTGTAGTGTCATCTCACAAGCATAAACTAAAGAAGAGGTTGTAGTGTCATCTCACAAGCATAAAATAAAGAAGGGGCTATAGTGTTATCTCATAAGCATAAACTAAAATAGGGGTAGTAGTGTCAACTCATAAGCATAAATTAAGAAGGGACTGTAGTGTCATATCATAAGCATAAACTAAAGAAGAGGTTGTAGTGTCATCTCACAAGCATAAACTAAAGAAGAGGTTGTAGTGTCATCTCACAAGCATAAACTAAAGAAGGGGCTATAGTGTCATCTCATAAGCATAAACTAAAATAGGGGTAGTAGTGTCAACTCATAAGCATAAATTAAGAAGGGACTGTAGTGTCATATCATAAGCATAAACTAAAGAAGAGGTTGTAGTGTCATCTCACAAGCATAAACTAAAGAAGAGGTTGTAGTGTCATCTCACAAGCATAAACTAAAGAAGGGGCTATAGTGTCATCTCATAAGCATAAACTAAAATAGGGGTAGTAGTGTCAACTCATAAGCATAAATTAAGAAGGGACTGTAGTGTCATATCATAAGCATAAACTAAAATAGGGGTAGTAGTGCCAACTCATAAGCATAAATTAAGAAGGGACTGTAGTGTCATATCATAAGCATAAACTAAAATAGGGGTAGTAGTGTCAACTCATAAGCATAAATTAAGAAGGGACTGTAGTGTCATATCATAAGCATAAACTAAAATAGGGGTAGTAGTGTCAACTCATAAGCATAAATTAAGAAGGGACTGTAGTGTCATATCATAAGCATAAACTGAAATAGGGGTAGTAGTGCCAACTCATAAGCATAAATTAAGAAGGGACTGTAGTGTCATATCATAGGCATAAACTAAAATAGGGGTAGTAGTGTCAACTCATAAGCATAAATTAAGAAGGGACTGTAGTGTCATATCATAAGCATAAACTAAAATAGGGGTAGTAGTGCCAACTCATAAGCATAAATTAAGAAGGGACTGTAGTGTCATATCATAAGCATAAACTAAAATAGGGGTAGTAGTGTCAACTCATAAGCATAAATTAAGAAGGGACTGTAGTGTCATATCATAAGCATAAACTAAAATAGGGGTAGTAGTGTCAACTCATAAGCATAAATTAAGAAGGGACTGTAGTGTCATATCATAAGCATAAACTAAAATAGGGGTAGTAGTGTCAACTCATAAGCATAAATTAAGAAGAGACTGTAGTGTCATATCATAAGCATAAACTAAAATAGGGGTAGTAGTGTCAACTCATAAGCATAAATTAAGAAGAGACTGTAGTGTCATATCATAAGCATAAACTAAAATAGGGGTAGTAGTGTCAACTCATAAGCATAAATTAAGAAGGGACTGTAGTGTCATATCATAAGCATAAACTAAAATAGGGGTAGTAGTGTCAACTCATAAGCATAAATTAAGAAGGGCCTGTAGTGTCATATCATAAGCATAAACTAAAATAGGGGTAGTAGTGTCAACTCATAAGCATAAATTAAGAAGGGACTGTAGTGTCATATCATAAGCATAAACTAAAATAGGGGTAGTAGTGTCAACTCATAAGCATAAATTAAGAAGGGACTGTAGTGTCATATCATAAGCATAAACTAAAATAGGGGTAGTAGTGTCAACTCATAAGCATAAATTAAGAAGGGACTGTAGTGTCATATCATAAGCATAAACTAAAATAGGGGTAGTAGTGTCAACTCATAAGCATAAATTAAGAAGGGACTGTAGTGTCATCTCACAAGCATAAACTAAAGAAGGGGCTATAGTGTCATCTCATAAGCATAAACTAAAATAGGGGTAGTAGTGTCAACTCATAAGTATAAATTAAGAAGGGACTGTAGAGTCATATCATAAGCATAAACTAAAATAGGGCTAGTAGTGTCAACTCATAAGCATAAATTAAGAAGGGACTGTAGTGTCATATCATAAGCATAAACTAAAGAAGAGGTTGTAGTGTCATCTCACAAGCATAAACTAAAGAAGAGGTTGTAGTGTCATCTCACAAGCATAAACTAAAGAAGGGGCTATAGTGTCATCTCATAAGCATAAACTAAAATAGGGGTAGTAGTGTCAACTCATAAGCATAAATTAAGAAGGGACTGTAGTGTCATATCATAAGCATAAACTAAAGAAGAGGTTGTAGTGTCATCTCACAAGCATAAACTAAAGAAGAGGTTGTAGTGTCATCTCCCAAGCATAAAATAAAGAAGGGGCTATAGTGTCATCTCATAAGCATAAACTAAAATAGGGGTAGTAGTGTCAACTCATAAGCATAAATTAAGAAGGGACTGTAGTGTCATATCATAAGCATAAACTAAAGAAGAGGTTGTAGTGTCATCTCACAAGCATAAACTAAAGAAGAGGTTGTAGTGTCATCTCACAAGCATAAACTAAAGAAGGGGCTATAGTGTCATCTCATAAGCATAAACTAAAATAGGGGTAGTAGTGTCAACTCATAAGCATAAATTAAGAAGGGACTGTAGTGTCATATCATAAGCATAAACTAAAGAAGAGGTTGTAGTGTCATCTCACAAGCATAAACTAAAGAAGAGGTTGTAGTGTCATCTCACAAGCATAAACTAAAGAAGGGGCTATAGTGTCATCTCATAAGCATAAACTAAAATAGGGGTAGTAGTGTCAACTCATAAGCATAAATTAAGAAGGGACTGTAGTGTCATATCATAAGCATAAACTAAAATAGGGGTAGTAGTGCCAACTCATAAGCATAAATTAAGAAGGGACTGTAGTGTCATATCATAAGCATAAACTAAAATAGGGGTAGTAGTGTCAACTCATAAGCATAAATTAAGAAGGGACTGTAGTGTCATATCATAAGCATAAACTAAAATAGGGGTAGTAGTGTCAACTCATAAGCATAAATTAAGAAGGGACTGTAGTGTCATATCATAAGCATAAACTGAAATAGGGGTAGTAGTGCCAACTCATAAGCATAAATTAAGAAGGGACTGTAGTGTCATATCATAGGCATAAACTAAAATAGGGGTAGTAGTGTCAACTCATAAGCATAAATTAAGAAGGGACTGTAGTGTCATATCATAAGCATAAACTAAAATAGGGGTAGTAGTGCCAACTCATAAGCATAAATTAAGAAGGGACTGTAGTGTCATATCATAAGCATAAACTAAAATAGGGGTAGTAGTGTCAACTCATAAGCATAAATTAAGAAGGGACTGTAGTGTCATATCATAAGCATAAACTAAAATAGGGGTAGTAGTGTCAACTCATAAGCATAAATTAAGAAGGGACTGTAGTGTCATATCATAAGCATAAACTAAAATAGGGGTAGTAGTGTCAACTCATAAGCATAAATTAAGAAGGGACTGTAGTGTCATATCATAAGCATAAACTAAAATAGGGGTAGTAGTGTCAACTCATAAGCATAAATTAAGAAGGGACTGTAGTGTCATATCATAAGCATAAACTAAAATAGGGGTAGTAGTGTCAACTCATAAGCATAAATTAAGAAGGGACTGTAGTGTCATATCATAAGCATAAACTAAAATAGGGACTGTAGTTCCATCTCATAAGCATAAGCTAAAGAAGGGGCTGAAGTGTCATCTCACAAGCATAAACTAAAGAAGGGGTTGTAGTGTCATCTCACAAGCATAAACTAAAGAAGCTAATGTAGCGACGTATTTTAGCCAAATACGCTGTCGGACGCAACATGAAGGAAGAGAAGCCATAAGGTTCAAGAGGTGGCTGTGGTGACACTCCTTTGCCCACTACACCGTCGGGCTCACATAACGTACAAGAAACGGTTGAAGCGTCACACGATTAGCTTAGATGTGTTCAACGCAACATGAGGCGCAAGAAATGACTGTTGTGTCACCTCATTGCTCACGATTTGTCCAGGCTAGCATAATTTTCAAGAGGTGGCTGTAGTGGTCATCCCTTGGCCCACTAAATCGTCGAGCACAGCATGACGTACAAGAAACGGTTGAAGCGTCACACGATTAGCTTAGATGTGTTCAACGCAACATGAGGCGCAAGAAATGACTGTTGTGTCACCTCATTGCTCACGATTTGTCCAGGCTAGCATAATTTTCAAGAGGTGGCTGTAGTGGTCATCCCTTGGCCCACTAAATCGTCGAGCACAGCATGACGTACAAGTAACGGTTGTAGCGTCACATGATTGCCTAGATGTGTTTAACGCAACGTAAGGCGCAAGAAATGACTGTTGTGTCACCTCATTGCTCACGATTTGTCCAGGCTAGCATAATTTTCAAGAGGTGGCTGTAGTGGTCATCCCTTGGCCCACTAAATCGTCGAGCACAGCATGACGTACAAGAAACGGTTGAAGCGTCACACGATTAGCTTAGATGTGTTCAACGCAACATGAGGCGCAAGAAATGACTGTTGTGTCACCTCATTGCTCACGATTTGTCCAGGCTAGCATAATTTTCAAGAGGTGGCTGTAGTGGTCATCCCTTGGCCCACTAAATCGTCGAGCACAGCATGACGTACAAGTAACGGTTGTAGCGTCACATGATTGCCTAGATGTGTTCAACGCAACATGAGGCGCAAGAAATGACTGTTGTGTCACCTCATTGCTCACGATTTGTCCAGGCTAGCATAATTTTCAAGAGGTGGCTGTAGTGGTCATCCCTTGGCCCACTAAATCGTCGAGCACAGCATGACGTACAAGTAACGGTTGTAGCGTCACATGATTGCCTAGATGTGTTTAACGCAACATGAGGCGCAAGAAATGATTGAGGTGTCACCTCATTGCTCACGACTTCTCCAACCCGGCATAGGGTTCAAGAGGTGGCTGTAGTGGTCATCCTTTGGCCCACTACACCGTCGAGCACAGCATGACGTACAAGTAACGATTGTAGCGTCACATGATTGCCTAGATGTGTTTAACGCAACGTAAGGCGCAAGAAATGATTGAGGTGTCACCTCATCGCCTGCGAAACTCTCGATCATAGAATAGTGCACAAATAACAGTTGTAACATTATATCATTGTCATATCCAGTCCAGCATACGCAACGTAATGGCCATAGTGTCATATCGTTATCAGCAGCATTGTAGGACGCTTTATAACACTCTAAGCATGATATCAATGCCCACGACACCATATCAGTTGCCTTTATTAAGCTCCTACTTCTTATTAATTAAACCATTTACATACCGAAGCAACCGAAATAAATGGTCACTTGGGAATTTATTTTCTAGTTTTTGATGACGTTAGGAAGCTGTAATAAAAGTTATTTTAGATTAAGTAGAAAGCGTGGAAGCGCCGCGCCGGTTAGCCGGGCTATAAAGCTGTAAAATATCTGTCAACTCAAGAATGTCGCACAGCCTGAGCATTGTACGATACATTGGAAGACAACGCTATAACAATTTACCTTTTCGTTCAGTGAAAACCGATCGATAGAATCACTTTTTTAAATCATGTTTACACTCGCAGAGATTATTGTTAAATAAGAGCGGTTGACTTGTGAGTCAGGTACAACTATTTATCTACTCAGGCAACCTGTCAATAACCTGGTACGTTAACGTCTTCAGGCGTTATTCCTCCTGCACTCTATTAAATATAGCGCCGTGACATAACCTTATTATAATTAAATAATAAAAATATATACAACTCACAAATATACAATTTTTTTATTTCAAACGCGTTTCGACGACTACTTTGTCGTCATCTTCAGTGAAAATACACAAATGAAATTAACTAAAATATATATATATATTAAACATAACCTATAGAGTTTTAGCAAAAGTAAAAACAAAAGTGAGAATCAGATCTGGGCATTGTCAAATTTATAGCCACAGCTACTAATATAATTACATTAAAATAACATATGTTAATTATAAATATTTAATTTTGATGAGCCTATATAGCTGGTAAAACATAATAATAACAAAATTATTTAAATAATTTGAAAAATTTAAAAAAGATAGTATTTAACAATTAATAAATTTAAAATAATATTGAATTTTGAATTGGTCCTAATTCATTATTAACAATTTTATCTTTATTTCTATTTATAAATAAAGTTTCCCATGCATCTAATTCATTAAAATTTATCACATTTTTTAAAAGGACAACATTTTTACTTTTAAATTCGTGTTTTTCGTCCAAACAATGTTTTGCCATAGCTGATTTTTCAGGCCTATTAAATTTAACATGGGAAAAATTAAATATGTGACAAAGTAATCGTCGAAACGCGTTTGAAATAAAAAAATTGTATATTTGTGAGTTGTATATATTTTTATTATTTAATTATAACTTTCACTCACAAGCCAGCTCGAATATTATTTATAACCTTAGTATATTTATGATAACAGCGCATATACGCTTTCATTTACACCTTTGTCCATGCGTACTAGCGATAAACTCAAAAAACGAACAAATAAAAGTCGTTTTCATAAATATACTAAGGTTATGTCACGGAGTTATTTTTTAATAGAGTGCACGAGGAATAATGCCTAAATTCGATAATACCAGACTTGCAACCCAACCGCTTTTATTTACCATTCACTATTTTTTGCTTTGTTATTGTTACTGCATGATATCCTTTTATGACGCTGTCATGTGGTATCTCCAACTCTAATCTTTCTCTCTATACTTTGTGCAACACAATCTTTAGGAGGCATTTTATTGCCTCTGTTTTCTTCATTATCAACCTTCATGTTGTTCGCGTTTAACGACAATCAATACTAAAAAAGCCTTTGAAATTATTTATGTTCCTCAGAATGAATCCCGCTACAAAAGGAACACGGATGTAACATAATACATTTTTCTAATGACTAGTTTTTCTTTTTCGTTTAAATAGTTCCATTTGACATACTGTAGTGAAAAATGTGAATGTTTACTGTACACACCAAATTATACCAACATATCACTTATTAGGACTAAATAACAATCTTTCCAAGTACGCTGACGGTTCCTTCAAGGTGTCATAATACTCGTGAGATTGTACAGTAGATTTTTCGCGAATAAACCCTTCTTAGTTTCTCCTAAGGTTAACCTTCACCTTTGCATCTGTTGACGAATCCCCGCAAGAAAACCCGCCATTAATTTGCTATTTCAGTTACAGACAGTTTCCCTGCTCCATTCTATCGTGTGCACACACTTCAATACTGACTGTATCAGAATATATTTCTACGAAATCGAGTTATTGATATGTATTATTTTTAATTATTTAATAAATGAAAAGTCGATTTATTATTGGTGCATCGATTAATTAATGATGAGCAGATTGAATGATATTCAGCAATTGTAGTAACGATGCATCTTTATGTAATGGTGCACAAATTTAGTAATGGTGGACCGGCCTAGTAAGGGTTAGCCGTTATAGTAATAGAAAAGTATTATACAATAATAGTTTAGTAGAGCAGCAACATGCACAGCAAGAGTGACGATAGTTCCTCTGTCACTTCAAAGCAGCACAGATGAATGACAAAGTGACGTCACTTGCTGCAGGACTTGATAAGAACGAGGAAGAACAACATGCAAGGCAAGAGTGACGATAGTTCCTCTGTTACTTCAAAGAAGCACAGGTGCATGTCTCAGTGACGTCACTTGCTGCAGGACTTGATAAGAACGAGGAAGAACAACATGCACAGCAGGAGTGACGATAGTTTCTCTGTTACTTCAAAGCAGCACAGATGAATGACAAAGTGACGTACCTTCATGCAGGACTTGTTAAGAACGAGGAAGAACAACATGCAAGGCAAGAGTGACGATAGTTCCTCTGTTACTTCAAAGCAGAACAGGTGAATGACAAAGTGACTTAACTTGCTGCAGGAATTGATAAGAACGAGGAAGAACAACATGCAAGGCAAGAGTGACGATAGTTCCTCTGTTACTTCAAAGCAGCACAGGTGAATGTATCAGTGACGTACCTTGCTGCAGGACTTGATAAGAACGAGGAAGAACATGCAAGGCACGAGTGACGATAGTTCTTCTGTTGCTTCAGAGCAGCACAGGTGAATGTCTCAGTGACGTCACTTGCTGCAGGACTTGATAAGAACGAGGAAGAACAACATGCAAGGCAAGAGTGACGATAGTTCCTCTGTTACTTTAAAGCAGCACAGGTGAATGTATCAGTGACGTACCTTGCTGCAGGACTTGATAAGAACGAGGAAGAACATGCAAGGCACGAGTGACGATAGTTCTTCTGTTGCTTCAGAGCAGCACAGGTGAATGTCTCAGTGACGTCACTTGCTGCAGGACTTGATAAGAACGAGGAAGAACAACAGACAAGGCAAGAGTGACGATAGTTCCTCTGTTACTTTAAAGCAGCACAGGTGAATGTATCAGTGACGTACCTTGCTGCAGGACTTGATAAGAACGAGGAAGAACAACAGACAAGGCAAGAGTGACGATAGTTCCTCTGTTACTTTAAAGCAGCACAGGTGCGTGTCTCAGTGACATCACTTGCTGCAGGACTTGATAAGAATGAGGAAGAACAACATGCAAGGCAAGAGTGACGATAGTTCCTCTGTTACTTCAAAGCAGAACAGGTGAATGACAAAGTGACTTAACTTGCTGCAGGAATTGATAAGAACGAGGAAGAACAACATGCAAGGCAAGAGTGACGATAGTTCCTCTGTTACTTCAAAGCAGCACAGGTGAATGTATCAGTGACGTACCTTGCTGCAGGACTTGATAAGAACGAGGAAGAACATGCAAGGCACGAGTGACGATAGTTCTTCTGTTGCTTCAGAGCAGCACAGGTGAATGTCTCAGTGACGTCACTTGCTGCAGGACTTGATAAGAACGAGGAAGAACAACATGCAAGGCAAGAGTGACGATAGTTCCTCTGTTACTTTAAAGCAGCACAGGTGAATGTATCAGTGACGTACCTTGCTGCAGGACTTGATAAGAACGAGGAAGAACATGCAAGGCACGAGTGACGATAGTTCTTCTGTTGCTTCAGAGCAGCACAGGTGAATGTCTCAGTGACGTCACTTGCTGCAGGACTTGATAAGAACGAGGAAGAACAACAGACAAGGCAAGAGTGACGATAGTTCCTCTGTTACTTTAAAGCAGCACAGGTGAATGTATCAGTGACGTACCTTGCTGCAGGACTTGATAAGAACGAGGAAGAACAACAGACAAGGCAAGAGTGACGATAGTTCCTCTGTTACTTTAAAGCAGCACAGGTGCGTGTCTCAGTGACATCACTTGCTGCAGGACTTGATAAGAATGAGGAAGAACAACATGCAAGGCAAGAGTGACGATAGTTCCTCTGTTACTTCAAAGCAGCACAGGTGCATGTCTCAGTGACGTCACTTGCTGCAGGACTTGATAAGAATGAGGAAGAACAACATGCAAGGCAAGAGTGACGATAGTTCCTCTGTTACTTCAGAGCAGCACAGGTGAATGACACAGTGGCGTAATTTGCTACAGGACTTGAAAAGATCGAGGAAGAACAACAGACAAGGCAAGAGTGACGATAGTTCTTCTGTTGCTTCAGAGCAGCACAGGTGAATGTATCAGTGACGTACCTTGCTGCAGGACTTGATAAGAACGAGGAAGAACAACAGACAAGACAAGAGTGACGATAGTTCCTCTGTTACTTTAAAGCAGCACAGGTGAATGTATCAGTGACGTACCTTGCTGCAGGACTTGATAAGAACGAGGAAGAACATGCAAGGCACGAGTGACGATAGTCCTTCTGTTGCTTCAGAGCAGCACAGGTGAATGTCTCAGTGACGTCACTTGCTGCAGGACTTGATAAGAACGAGGAAGAACAACAGACAAGGCAAGAGTGACGATAGTTCCTCTGTTACTTTAAAGCAGCACAGGTGAATGTATCAGTGACGTACCTTGCTGCAGGACTTGATAAGAACGAGGAAGAACAACAGACAAGGCAAGAGTGACGATAGTTCCTCTGTTACTTTAAAGCAGCACAGGTGAATGTATCAGTGACGTACCTTGCTGCAGGACTTGATAAGAACGAGGAAGAACATGCAAGGCACGAGTGACGATAGTTCTTCTGTTGCTTCAGAGCAGCACAGGTGAATGTCTCAGTGACGTCACTTGCTGCAGGACTTGATAAGAACGAGGAAGAACAACAGACAAGGCAAGAGTGACGATAGTTCCTCTGTTACTTTAAAGCAGCACAGGTGAATGTATCAGTGACGTACCTTGCTGCAGGACTTGATAAGAACGAGGAAGAACATGCAAGGCACGAGTGACGATAGTTCTTCTGTTGCTTCAGAGCAGCACAGGTGAATGTCTCAGTGACGTCACTTGCTGCAGGACTTGATAAGAACGAGGAAGAACAACAGACAAGGCAAGAGTGATGATAGTTCCTCTGTTACTTTAAAGCAGCACAGGTGAATGTATCAGTGACGTACCTTGCTGCAGGACTTGATAAGAACGAGGAAGAACATGCAAGGCACGAGTGACGATAGTTCTTCTGTTGCTTCAGAGCAGCACAGGTGAATGTCTCAGTGACGTCACTTGCTGCAGGACTTGATAAGAACGAGGAAGAACAACAGACAAGGCAAGAGTGACGATAGTTCCTCTGTTACTTTAAAGCAGCACAGGTGAATGTATCAGTGACGTACCTTGCTGCAGGACTTCATAAGAACGAGGAAGAACATGCAAGGCACGAGTGACGATAGTTCTTCTGTTGCTTCAGAGCAGCACAGGTGAATGTCTCAGTGACGTCACTTGCTGCAGGACTTGATAAGAACGAGGAAGAACAACATGCAAGGCAAGAGTGACGATAGTTCCTCTGTTACTTCAAAGCAGCACAGATGAATGTCTCAGTGACGTCACTTGCTGCAGGACTTGATAAGAACGAGGAAGAACAACATGCAAGGCTAGAGTGACGATAGTTCCTCTGTTACTTCAAAGCAGCACAGGTGCGTGTCTCAGTGACGTCACTTGCTGCAGGACTTGATAAGAACCAGGAAGAACAACATGCACAGCAGGAGTGACGATAGTTTCTCTGTTACTTCAAAGCAGAACAGGTGAATGACAAAGTGACGTACCTTCATGCAGGACTTGTTAAGAACGAGGAAGAACAACATGCAAGGCAAGATTGACGATAGTTCCTCTGTTACTTCAAAGCAGAACAGGTGAATGTCTCAGTGACGTCACTTGCTGCAGGACTTGATAAGAACGAGGAAGAACAACATGCAAGGCAATATTGACGATAGTTCCTCTGTTACTTCAAAGCAGCACAGATGAATGTCTCAGTGACGTCACTTGCTGCAGGACTTGATAAGAACGAGGAAGAACAACATGCAAGGCAAGAGTGACGATAGTTCCTCTGTTACTTCAAAGCAGCACAGATGAATGTCTCAGTGACGTCACTTGCTGCAGGACTTGATATGAACGAGGAAGAACAACATGCAAGGCAAGATTGACGATAGTTCCTCTGTTACTTTAAAGCAGCAGAGATGAATGTCTCAGTGACGTCACTTGCTGCAGGACTTGATAAGAACGAGGAAGAACAACATGCAAGGCAAGAGTGACGATAGTTCCTCTGTTACTTTAAAGCAGCAGAGATGAATGTCTCAGTGACGTCACTTGCTGCAGGACTTGATAAGAACGAGGAAGAACAACATGCAAGGCAAGAGTGACGATAGTTCCTCTGTTACTTCAAAGCAGAACAGATGAATGTCTCAGTGACGTCACTTGCTGCAGGACTTGATATGAACGAGGAAGAACAACATGCAAGGCAAGATTGACGATAGTTCCTCTGTTACTTCAAAGCAGAACAGGTGAATGTCTCAGTGACGTCACTTGCTGCAGGACTTGATAAGAACGAGGAAGAACAACATGCAAAGCAAGATTGACGATAGTTCCTCTGTTACTTTAAAGCAGCAGAGATGAATGTCTCAGTGACGTCACTTGCTGCAGGACTTGATAAGAACGAGGAAGAACAACATGCAAGGCAAGAGTGACGATAGTTCCTCTGTTACTTCAAAGCAGCACAGATGAATGTCTCAGTGACGTCACTTGCTGCAGGACTTGATATGAACGAGGAAGAACAACATGCAAGGCAAGAGTGACGATAGTTCCTCTGTTACTTCAAAGCAGCACAAGTGAATGTTTTAGTGACGTACCTTGCTGCAGGACTTGATAAGAACGAGGAAGAACATCATGCAAGGCAAGAGTGACGATAGTTCCTCTGTTACTTTAAAGCAGCACAGGTGAATGTATCAGTGACGTACCTTGCTGCAGGACTTGATAAGAACGAGGAAGAACAACAGACAAGGCAAGAGTGACGATAGTTCCTCTGTTACTTTAAAGCAGCACAGGTGAATGTATCAGTGACGTACCTTGCTGCAGGACTTGATAAGAACGAGGAAGAACAACAGACAAGGCAAGAGTGACGATAGTTCCTCTGTTACATTAAAGCAGCACAGGTGCGTGTCTCAGTGACATCACTTGCTGCAGGACTTGATAAGAATGAGGAAGAACAACATGCAAGGCAAGAGTGACGATAGTTCCTCTGTTACTTCAAAGCAGCACAGGTGCATGTCTCAGTGACGTCACTTGCTGCAGGACTTGTTAAGAACGAGGAAGAACAACATGCAAGGCAAGAGTGACGATAGTTCCTCTGTTACTTTAAAGCAGCAGAGATGAATGTCCCAGTGACGTCACTTGCTGCAGGACTTGATAAGAACGAGGAAGAACAACATGCAAGGCAAGAGTGACGATAGTTCCTCTGTTACTTCAAAGAAGCACAGGTGCATGTCTCAGTGACGTCACTTGCTGCAGGACTTGATAAGAACGAGGAAGAACAACATGCACAGCAGGAGTGACGATAGTTTCTCTGTTACTTCAAAGCAGCACAGATGAATGACAAAGTGACGTACCTTCATGCAGGACTTGTTAAGAACGAGGAAGAACAACATGCAAGGCAAGAGTGACGATAGTTCCTCTGTTACTTCAAAGCAGAACAGGTGAATGACAAAGTGACTTAACTTGCTGCAGGAATTGATAAGAACGAGGAAGAACAACATGCAAGGCAAGAGTGACGATAGTTCCTCTGTTACTTCAAAGCAGCACAGGTGAATGTATCAGTGACGTACCTTGCTGCAGGACTTGATAAGAACGAGGAAGAACATGCAAGGCACGAGTGACGATAGTTCTTCTGTTGCTTCAGAGCAGCACAGGTGAATGTCTCAGTGACGTCACTTGCTGCAGGACTTGATAAGAACGAGGAAGAACAACATGCAAGGCAAGAGTGACGATAGTTCCTCTGTTACTTTAAAGCAGCACAGGTGAATGTATCAGTGACGTACCTTGCTGCAGGACTTGATAAGAACGAGGAAGAACATGCAAGGCACGAGTGACGATAGTTCTTCTGTTGCTTCAGAGCAGCACAGGTGAATGTCTCAGTGACGTCACTTGCTGCAGGACTTGATAAGAACGAGGAAGAACAACAGACAAGGCAAGAGTGACGATAGTTCCTCTGTTACATTAAAGCAGCACAGGTGAATGTATCAGTGACGTACCTTGCTGCAGGACTTGATAAGACCGAGGAAGAACAACAGACAAGGCAAGAGTGACGATAGTTCCTCTGTTACTTTAAAGCAGCACAGGTGAATGTATCAGTGACGTACCTTGCTGCAGGACTTGATAAGAACGAGGAAGAACAACAGACAAGGCAAGAGTGACGATAGTTCCTCTGTTACTTTAAAGCAGCACAGGTGAATGTATCAGTGACGTACCTTGCTGCAGGACTTGATAAGAACGAGGAAGAACATGCAAGGCACGAGTGACGATAGTTCTTCTGTTGCTTCAGAGCAGCACAGGTGAATGTCTCAGTGACGTCACTTGCTGCAGGACTTGATAAGAACGAGGAAGAACAACAGACAAGGCAAGAGTGACGATAGTTCCTCTGTTACTTTAAAGCAGCACAGGTGAATGTATCAGTGACGTACCTTGCTGCAGGACTTGATAAGAACGAGGAAGAACAACAGACAAGGCAAGAGTGACGATAGTTCCTCTGTTACTTTAAAGCAGCACAGGTGAATGTATCAGTGACGTACCTTGCTGCAGGACTTGATAAGAACGAGGAAGAACATGCAAGGCACGAGTGACGATAGTTCTTCTGTTGCTTCAGAGCAGCACAGGTGAATGTCTCAGTGACGTCACTTGCTGCAGGACTTGATAAGAACGAGGAAGAACAACAGACAAGGCAAGAGTGACGATAGTTCCTCTGTTACTTTAAAGCAGCACAGGTGAATGTATCAGTGACGTACCTTGCTGCAGGACTTGATAAGAACGAGGAAGAACATGCAAGGCACGAGTGACGATAGTTCTTCTGTTGCTTCAGAGCAGCACAGGTGAATGTCTCAGTGACGTCACTTGCTGCAGGACTTGATAAGAACGAGGAAGAACAACAGACAAGGCAAGAGTGACGATAGTTCCTCTGTTACTTTAAAGCAGCACAGGTGAATGTATCAGTGACGTACCTTGCTGCAGGACTTGATAAGAACGAGGAAGAACATGCAAGGCACGAGTGACGATAGTTCTTCTGTTGCTTCAGAGCAGCACAGGTGAATGTCTCAGTGACGTCACTTGCTGCAGGACTTGATAAGAACGAGGAAGAACAACATGCAAGGCAAGAGTGACGATAGTTCCTCTGTTAATTCAAAGCAGCACAGATGAATGTCTCAGTGACGTCACTTGCTGCAGGACTTGATAAGAACGAGGAAGAACAACATGCAAGGCTAGAGTGACGATAGTTCCTCTGTTACTTCAAAGCAGCACAGGTGCGTGTCTCAGTGACGTCACTTGCTGCAGGACTTGATAAGAACCAGGAAGAACAACATGCACAGCAGGAGTGACGATAGTTTCTCTGTTACTTCAAAGCAGAACAGGTGAATGACAAAGTGACGTACCTTCATGCAGGACTTGTTAAGAACGAGGAAGAACAACATGCAAGGCAAGATTGACGATAGTTCCTCTGTTACTTCAAAGCAGAACAGGTGAATGTCTCAGTGACGTCACTTGCTGCAGGACTTGATAAGAACGAGGAAGAACAACATGCAAGGCAATATTGACGATAGTTCCTCTGTTACTTCAAAGCAGCACAGATGAATGTCTCAGTGACGTCACTTGCTGCAGGACTTGATAAGAACGAGGAAGAACAACATGCAAGGCAAGAGTGACGATAGTTCCTCTGTTACTTCAAAGCAGCACAGATGAATGTCTCAGTGACGTCACTTGCTGCAGGACTTGATATGAACGAGGAAGAACAACATGCAAGGCAAGATTGACGATAGTTCCTCTGTTACTTTAAAGCAGCAGAGATGAATGTCTCAGTGACGTCACTTGCTGCAGGACTTGATAAGAACGAGGAAGAACAACATGCAAGGCAAGAGTGACGATAGTTCCTCTGTTACTTTAAAGCAGCAGAGATGAATGTCTCAGTGACGTCACTTGCTGCAGGACTTGATAAGAACGAGGATGAACAACATGCAAGGCAAGAGTGACGATAGTTCCTCTGTTACTTCAAAGCAGCACAGATGAATGTCTTAGTGACGTCACTTGCTGCAGGACTTCATATGAACGAGGAAGAACAACATGCAAGGCAAGAGTGACGATAGTTCCTCTGTTACTTCAAAGCAGAACAGATGAATGTCTCAGTGACGTCACTTGCTGCAGGACTTGATATGAACGAGGAAGAACAACATGCAAGGCAAGATTGACGATAGTTCCTCTGTTACTTCAAAGCAGAACAGGTGAATGTCTCAGTGACGTCACTTGCTGCAGGACTTGATAAGAACGAGGAAGAACAACATGCAAGGCAAGATTGACGATAGTTCCTCTGTTACTTTAAAGCAGCAGAGATGAATGTCTCAGTGACGTCACTTGCTGCAGGACTTGATAAGAACGAGGAAGAACAACATGCAAGGCAAGAGTGACGATAGTTCCTCTGTTACTTCAAAGCAGCACAGATGAATGTCTCAGTGACGTCACTTGCTGCAGGACTTGATATGAACGAGGAAGAACAACATGCAAGGCAAGAGTGACGATAGTTCCTCTGTTACTTCAAAGCAGCACAAGTGAATGTTTTAGTGACGTACCTTGCTGCAGGACTTGATAAGAACGAGGAAGAACATCATGCAAGGCAAGAGTGACGATAGTTCCTCTGTTACTTTAAAGCAGCAGAGATGAATGTCTCAGTGACGTCACTTGCTGCAGGACTTGATAAGAACGAGGAAGAACAACATGCAAGGCAAGAGTGACGATAGTTCCTCTGTTACTTCAAAGCAGCACAGATGAATGTCTCAGTGACGTCACTTGCTGCAGGACTTGATATGAACGAGGAAGAACAACATGCAAGGCAAGAGTGACGATAGTTCCTCTGTTACTTCAAAGCAGCACAGATGAATGTCTCAGTGACGTCACTTGCTGCAGGACTTGATAAGAACGAGGAAGAACAACATGCAAGGCTAGAGTGACGATAGTTCCTCTGTTACTTCAAAGCAGCACAAGTGAATGTTTTAGTGACGTACCTTGCTGCAGGACTTGATAAGAACGAGGAAGAACATCATGCAAGGCAAGAGTGACGATAGTTCCTCTGTTACTTCAGAGCAGCACAGATGAATGACACAGTGGCGTAATTTGCTATAGGACTTGATAAGATCAAGGAAGAACAACATGCACAGCAAGAGTGACGATAGATCCTCTGTTACTTCAAAGCAGCACAGGTGAATGGTACAGCGACTCAACTTGCAGCAAGAGTTGATAAGATCAAGGAAGAACAACAAGCAAGGCAAAAGTGACTATGTTTCAGACAGGAAAATAAGATCTCTCATAATAATTTCAGGAATTCAATACTAGTTTTATCGGGTAGTGCTTTTCTTAAGCCATTTTGTTCATATTGGAGAACAAACAGAACCTACTAGGGTAGAACTCGGTGGAAGTCTACTACTAAGGTCAGATATTTATATCTAATACCAGTTTTTCTGTAACGATTACGATTAAACGAGCTTTCGAGTGAACATTGGGAAATAGACACAGCCCACGTTTTCTTTATTTAGTGTCGAATGTGCCCAGTAGTATATCAGCGTATTACATTTTTTCCAAATAGTTTATTAAAAACATTCTTTACGAATTAGTAACAACAAAATGATGGCCATGACCTTTTCAGCATATTTAATCGTCTTTGCCTTCTTTGGTGCACTTTCGCCATGAAAAACCCATTGTGCCGACTGAGCTTTCACTTCCGGCACAACGATGAATACACGTTTCTACTGACGGCCACATATGCCATAAACATTTATTCGGATTAGGCTTATTAGCATTATTTTGAATCTGTACAAACCTGCATAAGGAGCCCTAAGCAACTCGCCGTAGATTTCTCATGGCTAAAAATAATCGCGAAACATAATCTTTCTGTTCACGTGCAAATGGGATGTTTACACGGTCAACTCTCTAATTTTTACCTGGCGACCTAACTAAGCATTGATTTGTTGCTATAATCCTCAGCTAATATTGTCAGCTCAATCGGTCGGCATGAGCCCTTTTCATTGAAGACCAATGTCTTCGACAACGCTTAAAAAATACCTCAACGTGGTTATCGAAGCCAATTTTGTGTGTGTGTGTGTGTGTGTGTGTGTGATCGTTAATAAAATACATTTTATTTATCAGATCGAATTCAAATACATTTTTTAAACCTGTAGTGGATAACAATTGATGTTAGTACAGTTTTTTCAAATATTTATTCAATAATTAAATTATTAAAAATTCGGATTATCTTTATGTGTTTTGTCACCATCTGGCAGTCGTCGACACCTCCATTATACAACCTTAAATTGTTCCCATGATTTCCATACAATATCATAAATAATGCTCTAGGATTAAAAAATGAATGAAAAGAATAAAATAAACAAACTGGATTAACGGTATCGAATCTCGATTCACAAACAGAGAATGCGAAACAAACTACAAAAACATGCAAACGACGAAAAAAAGAAAGCGTATAATAGTAACAAACAAAAATAATAGTCCAACACCATATTTAGAAAGGGAAATGGAAAATTGCAAGGAAATTCGCTTTCTATTTTTGCAATTAAAATAAAAAGAAAGTAAAATAACTGTTTTCTTTGTAGACTTAAGTAGAAATTGATTTAATTTTTTTTTTATATTACTTCTAAATGTGCAAAATATGTAATTACAACAAACAACCTAACCTTAAAATAATCTGATTAGCTAATTTACGTTCAAATTTTCAAAATCACATTATGACAGTTGCAACAAAATAACCATGTTTAACATGGCCTAACCTAATCTTCAAAATCAGATATAGTAACTATCGCCCACATGCTTGAAACCATTTGGCAAACTAACAGTAACAATTATTATTATTTTAATATGTTATATTAAAACTTATAACTATACGACCATTTAGTTTAAACCTTTTACTTTATGAAAAACAAATTATAAAAAATTAAAACTTTTTTAACGCTATACCTTGTTGCTAGGTTCCTTTGCACTGGTGGACTTTAACAACGACTGGAAAACATATATATTTAGCATACATAAAACCCTCAGCACTATTTTATTACTCCTAAATTTGGGTAAACTTAAAGAAGCTCTGAACGTAAATATTTATGAATAAAACACAGGTTCAACCCAAATAAATTATTTATATATTTAATATTTACTTACAACTTTTTTAAAAAATGTTTTAACTTGCCTATAGTAGCACTTACTTTTTTTTGTTGAGGACGGCCGTTTCGGGAGATGTGTCCCTTTGTCAACTCAGACTGTAACTCTGAGTTGTAAAAAAGTAAGTGCTACTATAGGCAAGTTAAAACATTTTTTAAAAAAGTTGTAAGTGATTACTAGTAGCTCACGCGAAGATGGAATCAACAAATATTTAATATTCATTATAGAATAATATTTAAAACTTTATAAATATGGCGTTAACGTTAGTAATAACGTAGCAAAGAGTTAGATGGTTGACATAAATAAATGTTGAAGTATTTGACATATTTTATATAGGGTTAACTGATTTAGAAATGAATAGAAATTTTATGAACTGGGTCGGAAAAGTTGAAGGTAGACGGCGGTGAAATTCAATACAAATTTATAACAAACAGAAATAAAACCAACAAACAAATAAGAGAATTATTTTACAATAATGTAAACATTATTTCGCAGCGTAACTTCGTACGTTTTAACGAATCATTCTCAAAGTTTGTTAAGCGAATGTTTATTTAATCGAAGGCATTGAGGAAAGTCGAACCTAAATGGAGTGTAAATTTTCAGAAATAGGGTTTTCAAAGGTTCATCAAAGGAAGTAAGGTCAGTTGTAATACACCGAAAATGGGAATCACTACACATAGTTTTAAATAATCTGTAATAAAAGTGTTAAAAATAAATTAATACTTAATTAGATAGTGTGAGAGAGCGCCACTATTATACATAACTGCACCGTAAAAATAATAGTTTATTATCCTACCTTCCAATTTTGAGATGGGATGTCAGCCATGTAAACCCGTTCAGAACTGCCTTTAAGTAGCTGGGCAAGTAGTTGAGGGCTAGGCTGAGGCGGACGTTGGGCCTTCGGGTTGGATGAACATCCTTCGAGTTGTGACGGACTGGAAGTTGTCCTCTGGTGGTGGACAATAGGCATCGTGTCGCACACTGACGTCGGAGGGTTAGGCGCGGAGTATGGTATGTTCGCACTTACTTTACGCTTTGGCGATGTCCTAGGCTGGGGCGGGTCGGGCGAAGTGTAGCTTCTCTTCAAGTGGCAATCGTCTATAGTTCGTGTCGGTGTCGCAACATAGTCTTCTAAAAACTTCAAATCCTCGTTGTATTGGAGCTTTGAAAATTTTCTCGTTTCGGGTTTTTTCATTTCGGCTTCTAGCATCTGGCCGTACGGTCCTCGCAAAGGTCGCTTTGAATATCTCCTTGGGGGGTGAGGGCTTTTTGAATTACCTCCGCTACCTCCAAACCTGCTCTCGCAATCGGACTGGTCAGACGGTGCGAAGAGCGAAGGAGACGCCGTGCGATCCCGTTCTCGCCGATCTCCTGGGTCGCTTTCTCCTTCAGACAACGAGTCCGCCCTTGTCAGCAACTGATAACGTTTTGGGGAATTCCTCGTAACCTGGTCGTCTTCTTTCTCCTCCGAGCTTTGGCAAACTAGTCTCGGCCTTTCCAACCAAAGTTTTCCTTTTCTTTCTTTAGGAACGTTCCACGATAACTTTACGTTCACTTCTTCTGGACTTTGAGGTTCTTCTTGGGCACTCGAAGGCCATTCATTAGATGTCCTATCGCCACTCGTTCCTTCGTCTGACCATCGTTTATATTCCACATACGCTTCCGAAGAAACATTCTCATTTTGTACTTTGTTTTCAGTTATGTTTGTGACATTATTATTATTAACATTAGGCAATTCTATTTCTTTTAAATGACTAAATTCGCTAATGACGTCCGGCTTGCTCTCATCCGGCCATTTGGCAACGTATGTTTCCTCTACTATTTGTGGCGTTTCTGCATTGTTATTAACTGCATCTTCATTTAGCTGACTTTCTTCTTTAATCGCGTTGTTATTATCGTTCAGCACACTACTTTCACTGACGCTTACGGTTTCTGTAATTTCCGAAATAGGTTCGTCAACAGCACTGCTGGTATTATGATTGTGTGCAGTATCTATTTCGACTATCTCTGGAGTCAGTAACGTCAGACACTGATCAGGCTCACTGGGAGCGAGAGCGCTGTCAGTATCGCTCTCTTCTCGCACACCCTCCAGAGGTACGTCTTGCGAGGGATGGTTCACTGTCGATTCTTTCCACGTATTTGAGCTACTGTCGTTATTTAAGTCTTTGGTGGTGGACGAAGAAGGACTAATGTAAGGAGAGTTGTCCGAAGGTTTCTTCCTGGGAAACGTTAAAGAACCGCTGTCCACTGTGGTGGCGCGACCGCTGCGTATATACTTGCCATCTACCGGAGAGAAATCTACCTGCGAGAACGAGGCGCTTCGGAACGGAATGCTCCTTTGTATGTAGGAGCCTACGATCGTTCTGCATTCTGGTTTAGGTAAACGTAAATTAACGCACTCGAAAATATCGTTGACCTCACTAACACTTCCTACGCAACACTGTTTCACTAAAGGCACTGGTTTTGTTTTCTCTTTAAATTCAAAAGTGTCATCCTGATGTTTATTGTCAGATAATGGCACTACTGTATGATTGTCACCTTTATCTAATAAAGGATCTAGATTTTGATTATTATTATGTTCAGACAACGGCACTAGTTTTTGTTTGTCACTGTTTTCTAATAACGGCACTAGTATTTGGTTATCGTTAGGTTCAGAAAAAGGCACTAAGTTTTTCTGTCTGTCACTGTGTTCTATTAAAGGCACTAGTTTTTGGTTATCCTTAAGTTCTGAAAAAGGCACTTGTTTTTGTCTATCCTTGTGATCATATAAAGGCACTAGTTTACTTTTATCTCTATGCTCACTTAACGACACTGTTTTTTGTTTATCATTGTTATCTAATAAAGGCACTATTTTTTGTTTATCTTTGTTATCTAAGAAAGGCACTTGTTTATGTTTGTCCTTATGGTCTATTAAAGGTACTAATCTATGTTTGTCTTTGTGATCTAGTAGAGGTACTAATTTATGTTTTTCCCTGTAATCTATTACAGGTACTAGTCTTTGTTTAGTACCTGGTGATTCACTGACACCGGAAGGTCCAGGCTGAGGTTGCTTCAGCTTGTCACTACACGCGGGCGTTTTTAACTTCTCCGTCAGTTCACGTAGGCGTTCAGTCTTGTCACTGCTGCGCGGTTTTTTCTTGTGCGCGGGATTACTGCGTTTGCCTCCACGAGCGCGGTCACTACCGCCGAAGCGGAACTTGTGAAGTCGGTCCAGAGCGTCAAGCTGCGGGGAATCCCCCTGGTCCTGAAGCAGGCACTGAGTATCAGTATCGGCACCCGCGTTACACAGCCGGAAGTACGACGGCCGCACTAGAACGCCGGCCGATTCGGTTTTGTCTTTGCCGAAACAACTGGTGACAACATTGTTAGGCGCTTTCTGCTGCGTCCATTCTAAACTGGTGCGGTAAACTGGCGAGGGTCCGCGTCTATTATTAGCGGAGTTGGGGAGTGGGATACGGGAACGGGAGCGGGAGCGGGAGGGCCAAGGGACACCGCAACAGCACTCAGAATCCCCGCCAGGTTGCGACACTGTACTCCCACTAGCGCTCAAACGCACACGGACGTTGCCAATTGTGACGTAGCCACTAACGGGAGACCTGGAAAACATTGACAATCGATTAGTGACAGAATTTATTGCTTTCTTTAATTAAGGCATAATAACAAATTGTTTTCATAATAACCAAACTATTCGCCAAGTAAAAATTCTAAAATATGGGTTTCCATGGTAACGCAACAAATATCTCAATACCTATTACGCAATGGTCTACACTACACTGGAGCAGATAATCTCTTTTATAGACAGATAAGTTGCACCGATTGACGTCAGAGTGCGCTGAGCTCCATAACTGTAACCTATTACAACACTGTAATGCTATTATGTCTAAAATACACTTCAACTATCGATCCCTTACCGTTCTCAAATTGTTCTATACACTTCACAGATAAGCTGCTGTATCGATAACACCAGCTTCCCTTGCATGTACTCTTTAAAAACTGAATTATAGATATTATATAATACTAAAAACAAATAAAAACATACACTAAACTAACAAATTAATCATTTATTTACTCTTACACGTTTCAACGACAAAGTCATCATCAAGTGAGTGTTAATTTTATAAACTCTAACTTACAACTATTTGTTTTTAACATAACCTCACAAGCTAAACTCAAAGAATATTTGTATTATATAATACTACTGTTTTAATAAATACCGATTATTGTAGAAACAAAACATTAAAGGAAAATTTCAATTTTACCCAAGAAAACACGTTCAAAATTTGCAGTAAAAGATAAAAATAATAAAGCCATTTGTAACTCGGAATGTATTTATCTTAATAATTGAGAATAATACAACACGAGAATAATATGACACAAAATAATTAGCATTAACATATATATTTTTTTTTAATAAAAACAATTCAAGATTTTTGAAAACTTTCCTTTTTGATAACTTTGGACTACAGAGGATCCAAAAGACACAGATGATTATTTTTATTCCTTATTGGTCGTTCTTTATAACAACCTTATTCTAACAGTAAGAGATCATGATCATTCAAATATTTTGATCCTAGAAAAAAGATTTATTATTAAATATATAAAAATAAGAACATAAACACATAAATTTACCCTAACTCATAGCTAAAAGCTAAATGTTTTCTAACATAACGTGAAAAAAACTAATTCTTTTCTCAACACACATAATCTTCTGATGATGTCGTGCTAGCGAAACGTACATAATGGTTTTGCAACTAATAAATTTAATTCTTTCTAAATTCATTAGTTTTAAAGCGAATACTGCTTATCGCTGGGAATGAGTATGTTTAGCAAGTTAGGGAAAGCATTTCATCTGTCATGCTTCATTCCATCACGAGATACACCACTGGACGCTATTCATAGTATAGCTTAAACTAAGTGATGACATATCAATTCATACAACAGCTGACTTTATGTTATAGGTTGTGTTGTAGACCATTATTAAATCCCTTTTATTAGCTCACACTCTCCTGATATATATATATATATATATATATATATATATATATATATATATATATATATATATATATATATGTCTTGCACAAATTTTCAAACGTTAATAAAATACATATTGATTCATCCAATCAAGTTCAAATAGATTTTGTTTAGCCTATCGTGGATGACAATTGTTGTTAAATACAGTTTTTTCAAGTATGTATTCAGTAATTAAAATATAAAATTTGGGAAGTTTAAGGTTGGATTTGAACAGAATATCTTAATGTTCAAAGTCTATCGTACATTGACACTGCACCAACTTTCCCATAGCTAGTGATATACTTCCCAAAGATGTATATGCATTTTTCTTTCGCCCTCTATCCGGTTGTCATAGAAACCTCCATTATACAACCTTAAATTGTTGCCGTGGTTACTACACAATATCATTAATAATGCTCTAGGAATAAAAATGAATGTAAAGAATAAAATAAACAAACTACGATAAACAAATTATCCTATCCGAAGAATGTACAATTCGGTAGGATTCGAACTGACAATCTTTATGTTCAAGTCTAGCGCATTGGCACTAACCCAAATTTCCCATAGCGAGAAATGTTTTCTCAAAGATGTACATGAATTTTTCTTCTGCCCGTATCTGGTTGTCGTAGAAACATCCATTATACAACCTTAAATTGTTGCCATGGTTACCCCACAATGTCATAAATAATACTTTATGATTAAAAATTAATGAAAAGAATAAAATAAACTAAGTGAATTAACGGTATCAAACCTTGCTTCACAAACGGACAATGCGAAAGGAAAGCGAAAAGAAACTACAACACAACGCAAACGAAGGAAAAAAAGAAAGGGTATACATACAAAAATAATAGTCCATCACCTTACATAGACAAGGAAAGGGGAAATTGCAAGGATATTAGCTTTCTATTTTACCACTTAATATTATTATTGTGACATATGTATGTACGTATTTATATTAATTGTAATTATTAAGGAAATAGACACTAAAATAAAATTTTTCTTTGTTGGCTCTAGTAGTAATTGACTTTACGCACGCACGCACGCACGCACGCACGCACACACACACACACACACACACACACACACACACTATAGAAATAGAACTGTTGCTAATTTTATACAAATTGCCAAATTTATTTTGTTGCTGTAACATTATAGACATTTAATATATAATCAAATTTAGAATGTATTTGTATTTGTTCTTTTATTAATTTGTTATTATTACGGTATTTATATATTTCGAATGCTTCATATATATTCATTCTTAATCCCTTATTAATTTCTTTTATAAGTTTCATATTTTCATTGTTTGGAAATTAGTGCTTATTATTAATACAATGATTTGCGAAATTTGATTTATATATTTCTGGATTTATATAAGCCTTCAAATGTTCTTTATATCTTTCTTATAATTTTTTCTTGGTTGGACCTATATAAGCTTTATTACAGTTTTCACATTTTATTTTATAAACACCACCTTTTTCATGCATATTATTTGTTTTATTATTGTTATTTATTATGTTTATTATTTTATTAGTTTTTTTTCAATTTTGATATTTGTATTTTTAAATAATTTAGTGATATTTTTTATTTCATGGCCTATAAATAAAAATGAAGTTCATATTGTATTATTATTATTATTATTGCAAATTAAATTATTATTTTGTTTATTAAAAATATTATAATTAAGTTTGTCAACAGTTTTCTTTTTATAACCGTTTTCTAATGCAATTTGATAAATTATGTTTTTTTCTCTTATTTTATTTTTTTCATTCATGGGGATATTATGCATATATATATGTATGTATGTATGTATATGTATATTACTAGTTTTTGTACATTTACAACATTATGATTACATATTTTTATAAGTTAATAAGAATATTAGTTTAGCCCTACATTTCGTTAAATCTTGTTATAATTTATGCAACATAATGAAAATGAGTTATATATTTTTATTCAAAATTTTAAAACTTCATTAGACGCATCTAACAATTTTCAAGAACCAATTTCAATTCCTTAGATAAAATTTGTTCTGAAAGTTTGTCAACATATGATAAAGGTTTTCTACAAAGTACATTTTTTCTTGTTTAGGCCTACAATAGAGTACTGTTTGTTTTAAAAACTAAACTTGTATTAATGTATTGGTTTGTATTTATTTTTGTAGAATATTGAGTTTTTATTATGGTTTTAAGCTAAACGTAAGTAATTTAAAACATCTAAAACAACACATTTCTATTAATCTATTGATCATACATGTTTCTGCAATGAAGTTAACCTTCACTGAAGATCCTTTCATAATAGCAATGAAGAATTACAAAATAAAAAGCTAATTGTTTCTGGCAAAGCATATTCCTAACATATCAGACAGTGTTGCCAGAAAGGTTAATACTAGGCAAATACGTTCTTACAACAGCAGGAAGTTCTGTAAACATTTGACTCGTGTCTTCTCATGTCCGTTCCGTTTCTATCTATTTTTTGAAAGTTAACAAAACAATATTTTCCAAAATAAAAAAGATCTTTACTTGTAAAATGTTTAAACATTCAAGGAAAAGGAAGAACTATTTTAAAAAGATACTTGTACATGTTTGTTTGTTCCTTCTTCTTCTTAACCGGTGTCAGCATTTCACGTCCTCCGAGTCCCTTACGCCTCCGCTCTCTGTCCGCACAGAAACGTTCCTCCTACTCTCACTCTCTCTGCTAATTCTCTCACGCCAGCTAAGACGTGTTCTGCCTTGTTTTCTTCTTTCTGGAGGCTCCATTTGCAGGTACTGCTTCCGTAGTCTGTTCTCTGTCATTCGTTGTACGTGCCCGTACCATCCCAGCTTTTGGGTTCCACCAGCATTCACAATCGTATGCTGCAGTCCCTTAATTTTTGATCGGAGGCCCTTTCCAACCTAGATTTCCCCACCAATCGATGTCAGGAATCTATCTCTGTAGCCATCGGTTTTCTTTTGCCTTGTTCAGTGCCTAAACGTCACAGCTATAAATGGTGATAATATATAAGATCCCAAAGTATTCTCTCTTGGAAATCGGAGGGTCCCACTATATGCTATGCAGAAGTGTTACGGCTTTTCTACTAGGTGCTTTCTATCATCTATGGTTTTGTAAATATTTCTGTCTTTAACCTTTTCCAGGTATTCTATTGTTCCTTCCAAATATTACATAATCACAACATTCAATCTCAATTTGAAGCGGGGAATTGTAAGTAAGAGTTTATATTCATCAGTACTGTGATTTCACCCGAACGCTGACGAAGCCACACGAGGTATCTATATTCTTCATACGATTATCTTAATGGTAAGTTTATATATGACCCCGATACTGACGTTGAACGATAATCGATTAATGAAATATAACGGTTGTTTTACGAACCGGTTGTCGTAGATGCTTCCAAAAGCACCACATAACATAAGTTGAACAATCAAGGAGTTAACCTGTCAGATGCCCCAGGACTACCTCAAACCATATCTGAGTGTGTGTGAGTAGTTAGAAAAATCATATGTTATCGAAGACTTTTGTTAGTTGCTAAACCGGAAGTAATTAAAATCAACAATGAAGTCGTTAAAATAATCGAAGTGAAAAATTAAGCATTTCTAAATATACCTAGCCTACTGATGATAAATGGTTCCTTTTTTAAATTTCATCTATTAGCTTACACGCTCCTATATATATTAAAACAACATGGATTATTCAAATACAAGAATATTTATTAATTTATAATCAAAGCTTTTCGTTGGTTAACAGTACCAACATCATCAGGAATGAAATATATATATATATATATATATATATATATATATATATATATATTGTACAAATTTTCACTCGATAATAAAAAAGTTTTTATTCATCCAATAGAGTTCAAATAAATTTTTTTTAACCCATAGTGGATGATAATTGATGTTAATACAGATTTTTCAAACATTTATTCAATAATTCAAATTTACATTTGATGTCCCAGTCGGATTCGAACTGTTTATCTACATGTTTGAAATAACTTTCCCAGAGCTAAAAATTACTTAAAAATGTACTATATGGAATTATAAGAAAATGGTTCTTTGCAATAGTGAAACATTACAAGAGGTGGATAGAATGAGAAGGCATAGAACACTATCAACTTCTTAAGTTAGAAAGGAAAAAGACAGCAAATAAATAGTAACAAACAAAAATCATAGTCAAACTTTATATAAAGTATAAAGAGGATAATGGAAAATTACAAGGGAATTCGCTTTATATTTTGCCAAATAATATTTTGACTCTGTATATATATATATATATATATATATATATATATATATATATATATATATATGTGTGTGTGTGTGTGTGTATAAATATAATTATAAAATAAAAAGTAACTAAAATAAATTTTTTTTTTGGCGAACTCAGTAGGAATTTACTTTAAAACTCTTTTTCTATATTACTTGTTTACTAATGGAAATAAAAGTAATTTAAATATAGGCTATATTTAACCAAAAAAGTTTAAATTGTATACACAATGTTAACTAACTATTTAAACTATAAACAATTGTTTTTATTTAAGTCTATTTGAAGCTTAAATGTTGAAAAATTAACCTTTTTTACAATGAAAATAATTTGGACAACAGTAAAAAGGTATGTTTTTATTAAACAATATCTGTCGAACACCTGGAGTTTAATAAACATGGCCTAAACTAACATAACTCTTCAAAACTATCAAATGTTTAATGATATCGGATAACCATTTTTTACAATTAAAACAGACTGTGACTCTGCAAAAAGACGTTTTTATGCAACAATATAGGCTATAGGGTCATCTCGACTTTTATAAACATGGATTAATTTCAGACGACCCTTGTGAAATTCACTCTGGCTCAATGATGCCCGGTAAACATTTTTCAATTACAACAGGTTACGCCGGCTACGTAAATAGTCCATATGCTGAAATATTGGCGTACACCTGGAGTTCAACACACATGGACTAAACTAACATGACTCTTTAAAACTACGTTTAATGATATCGGATAACCACTTTTTACAACTAAAACATACTGTGTCTCTGCAAAAAGACGTTTTTATGCAACAATACAGGCTATAGGGTCATCTGCGTTTATAAACATGGATTAATTTCAG
>JBAIZL010000390.1:112500-157500 GCA_036971475.1 Prosapia bicincta
CCTGCAGTGGATCCCAAGCCATGTAGGTGTGGAAGGGAACGAAAAGGCCGAAGTTCTCGCTAAAAACGGCGCTTCCCTCCAGCAACCACATTGCCCTCAGTCCTACTCTTCTGCAAAGACCGCAATCAACCAAGCGGTAAACAACTGGAACAGAACACGCAACAGGCAAACCAGTACAGGGAAGAATTGGGCTAAGCTGATAGGCTCTCCCGCCCCGAAACTTGCCTAGAGATGTAGCAGTACCTGCGTTCAGAACTGCCACTGGCCACGACTACCTGGCAGCCCATCGGCACCGCATCGGGTTAAGCGCAGATGCGGCCTGTACGCTGTGCCAACACCCCAGGATGGACGCAACCCCCCTACTCCAGTGTTTGGCCCTGGCAGCCAACCCTGTGGACAAAACAGATAGACTCTCCCATACGCCGAAACTTGCCTAGAGATGTAGCAGTAGCTGCATTCAAAACTACCACTGGCCACGACTACCTGGCAGCACATCTGCACGGTATCGGGTTAAGCGCAGACGCGGACTGTACGCTGTGCCAACACCCCAGGATGGACGCTACCCACCTACCCCAGTGTTTGGCCCTGGCAGCCAACCCTGTGGACAAAACAGATAGACTCTCCCATACGCCGAAACTTGCCTAGAGATGCAGCAGTAGCTGCATTCAAAACTACCACTGGCCACGACTACCTGGCAGCACATCTGCACGGTATCGGGTTAAGCGCAGACGCGGCCTGTACGCTGTGCCAACACCCCAGGATGGACGCAGCCCCCCTACCCCAGTGTCCGGCCCTATCAGACAACTCTGTGGACGAAGAAGAAGACAACTACAGAGAGATTTCCCGCCTCCACTGGTCAACGCACCGTCAACTAGCTAACCTGCCAAGGGTGGGCGTTGGCTACTAAGTAAGTATAATACCGAACAAACCTTTACATGGCACTATGATTTGCAAAAGGTTTGGCCGACTAAGAAGACAATGGCTACAGGACCTTAAGGAAGATTTAAGGATTCTCGGCGCTACAGCATGGAAACGGAAGGCTAAAGACAGAAGTACATGGCAGGACATTGTTAAGGAAGCCAAGGCCCAACCCGGGCTGTAGCGCTACTTAGTAAGTATTCAAAATATAAAACAATTTTCATTATTATCTTTATAATGTTGCAATGTTTATATTACATAAAGATTACAAACATAGAACAAACATATTTTTGGTTGTACAACTACTACTGCAGGTACAACAAATTTTGTGCTGGCTAATGCCTGTCCGTATGAAATAATATCGCTCAAAGTTCAAGAGCAAAATGTTAGGTTAGTCTGCGGGTTGTGCACTCCTGTAATATATTTCCCCGTTGCTATTCACACAAGCCTTAACAAGACTTGTTAACTTGTTAAAATCGCTTTTATTCTGAAACGTTAACGAATGTAACATCGAAGGCTTCTGTCGACTAGCTATTCTGTTTCTGGTAGGGATGGTCGGTCCAGTGACTTTAACGGATCGGTGATTTTAGTGACTGCTAGGTCTGGATCAGGGACGTTTACCTGTAACAAGGGGTACTGTGACTGCTCTGTGTGTGGCAATAACAGGCAGGGATACCACACTGGTGAAATGATTCTACACCTCGCTCTTTTCTTTTTTGGAAGGCTTATATTCAAAAATAAACTCCTACGAAATTAAGAACAAACTACCGAGTGCGAAATTTCGTCTACTGCACACAACACTGTCACTGTCTTGAAACCTGATTTATTTATTATAGAAGTAATTTGTAATAGAAGTAATTGAGTAATAGAAGTAATATTGAGTAATTTATTATAGAATCTATCTAATATCGACCATCTCATGCAAGTCAGTGTTTTGACAGTCCTTATTATGTTTGTAAGAAAGTATTAATACTGAAACTTTACCTCTAGGGATTGTCTATCCAGTGACTTTAACGGATCGGTGATTTTAGTGACACCGCCAGGTTTGGATCAGTGACTTTTACCGGTGACAAGGGACACTGAGACAGCTCTGTATGTGCTTATAAAATGCAGGCATACGACACTGGTGAAATGATTCCACACCTCAATTTTTGTTTGGAAGGCACGTTTTGTTTAAAAATAAACTCCCACGAAATTAAGAACAAACTACCGAAAGCGAAATAGCGTCTGCTGTACACAACACTGTCACTATCTTGAAACCTGACACAAATCTATCACCCACACACGACGTAATTGAGTAGAACCAGTGACAGCGACAAATCAACCCATGACAGCCGTAGTTAAATATCAGTAACTTTTCAGTCGCCACAGCGACATTTTGTCAAATCACAAACGAAAACAACCCCTCCCCTCTCCCCTTCAGTCAACAACACTGGACGATAATCGGGGCCGTGTGGCGAACGGTGAAAGCAGAGTCAGTGACAGCGACAAATCAACCAATGACAGCCGTTTCACCAGTGACTGCGACGGTTTGCCCAATCACAACATAGGAAACTTCCGATCAATCCATTGTCACTGGAACCGGGATTTTCCATATATTGTCATTGGTACCACCAGCGACAAACGAATATCAGTGAAAAGTCATCGTGAAAGAAACTATCGACCATCCCTAGATTAACTGTATAACGGTTCATCTTCCAGAGAGATGAGGCAAATGGACGTTGAGTGTAAAATCCATCACTTGAAGACAAACCACAGATGGATTCGTCAATAACAATTTTTAAAAAAAGGTTTTTAAAATAAAAATGTTTTAGATTTTTTCCTTGATTAAATCTCAATGCGCTAGGTTACAATGAACTGTACCGTTACCAACTTATTAATAACCCATTGCTCACAAGGATTTCACAAACCTTCTCGCCCAGCTGGTGGCCGAACCCAATAAACCCGCTACGAAAAATCAATTAAAATTTGAATAGCCAGAAAGCCATTGTTTACATAGTAAGTGTTCTATGGGCGTGGCATGCATCGGCAACGTCGCATTTCACAAAACGTAAACAGATACCTTGCATGTATAACTTGGCTGTAACGTTCGGCAAGTCAGCTGAGCCGTCCGTTGGTCAGCTGCCCATTACACTGCTCTCGCTTGATGCTTTCCTCTGGTTTTATTAACATGAAATATAAGGGGAATATTATACAAAACAGGTAGAATAATAGTGGAGTCAATCGTCTATTAAAATATTTTTCTTAGTATTAAAAACAGAGAAATACCTTGGCATTACGTGGCCAAGGTCGTTTACGTGAAGCAAGACCTACTCTCAGGGATTATGAAAAGTTCCTTACACGGATATAAAGAAGGAAGGAAATGCAGAGGTGAAAGAGAGATTAGATTACATTACATTCGGGTACATTTTAATAGGAATATACGAAAGGTGCGTACACCACGAATCTTGCGAAAGATCCGTACGGGATCACGTTTTGAGAGTTGGAGATGGTAAACTATGCCGCCAGAACTTTGTGCCAGGCGAAAAATGCAACTTCTAGGCAAACACGGAGCTTTTAAAATCCTTGAGCTACATAAATGAGTTTACCTCTGAACTAAACATAGATGTGATTTTTTAAGTTATAATCTGTATTACAACTTGACCAATTTATTAGATCTTACCGTCTAATTTCTTTGGTCTAATCTAATCGATTTTTTTATTGTAGGAAAGAAATCTTATACAAGACAATAGTCTCCAGTTTCTAGGAATTTTTGTGCTGTTTTTTTTTAAATTTTTTTGTCCGACTTAATATACTTTGATTTTCTTCTCTTCCCTTCTAAGTGTAACTCCAGTCTCATGCGCGTATGAGTCGTAGTTTCAGCCTCTTTAGACGAGTCTCTTCCGATTAAATCGAACTTATCACCACGACAATTAAAGGCAAAGTGACCACTGACCAAGTGAAAACCCTTTTTTGACAGGGAAAATCAAAAACCTTCAAAGTTATAAGCAAATACTTAATTGGTAGATGACCTGGATTGACAACTGGAGTCTGGTGTGTACGCTTTAAAAAAAATTCATTTTAGTTACTTTTTATTAAATAATTACAAAATAATATAAGTACCTATATAAATATGACAGAATCGCAATATTAAATGGGAAAATAAAAAGCGAAATTAAATATTAAAATTAAATGTTTAAATTTAATTAATTAATTAATTAATATTTGAAAAAACTGTGTCATCCACTACAGTTTAAAAAAAATGTATTTGAACATAGAAAAACGAAAATAGAAAGAGAAATTATTTATTAAAATTGAATAATTAAATTTAATTAATGAATTAATATTTGAAAAAACTGTAATAACATCAAATGTCATCTATTATAATTTAAAAAATGTATTGCAACATAAGTGGATGAATAAAAGGTATTTTATTAAAGATTGAAAATTTGAATAAGATATGTAAATAAATATATATAGGCAGTGTGAAATAATATTAGGAATCGGAAATGAGGCCTATCGAGGTTTAAGGTTTTAATAAAAAATTAAAGCCACTATTCGTCGACAAATTATATGACGAAAGATTCAATTTATCAAAACTTATCAAAATTTGTTCGTAGAACGATACTGTATTTACGTAGTATGTGATGAAATGCCACTCAACCATAGGATCTAAATTTACATGTTATAAACAACATTCCAATAAGGATACATGTTAGGTTAGGTTTTCGTTCATCTGTTTTTGTCAACTTGGATTAATTTATTTTTTGACAATGCTTTTTTATAACATGTAATTTTTTTGAAATTTTTCTAAAAGTTATTGTCGTTTTTTTAAAATTTACGTTTCCTATTTTAAAGGTTATAGTTACTTGTATTTTTAGAAAAGTCAAGTTCTTGAAATTACCTTATCTTTTACCTCCATTTGATATCCCAAAAAAGATATATATTTTCAATCATTTTGCTTTCATACCCTGACTAAAATAAAATTTTTCTAATTCACATATACACGTGAAAGGTTTTTCAGAAAGTTAATCTTAAGTGTAAACTCTCAACATATCCTCAAGGTTCAATGTTACTTTAAACTAGGAGCGGATCTAGAAAAACATTTTGGGGAGAGCTGGTGTGAGGGGAGGAAAAGGGTTCCCCCGTCCGGAAAATATTTAGGAGATATGTTAGATATATTGTAAACTCTAAGAGTCTTTTATCTGAGAGAAATAGTTATAGGCCTGCTATGTGATATTGAAAGCGCATTATTTAGCCTCATTTACCATATATTTACAATATAAACCACCTATTTATTACATTGTGGGTGGCCCTACTTATTAATGATTATAGTATTAGGCCTATATTATAGTGAATAATATGGGTTTAGTGTTATTTTATAGTTTAAAAATGTTCCCATATTTTGGGAGGGGCTTGAGCCCCAAAGCCCCCCCTTAAAATCTCCTTTACTTTAAAGCGAGTTATAAAGAAACTTCTCAGACATATTCCAAGAACTCAGTACAAAGTGCGAGCAAAAAATACATTTTTAAAACGATCTTGTTAAAAATGATATATTGAATCTGAACAAAAGGAGGCATCTGATTGGAGAGACATTTTGCTACTGAAGGATGCAGTTTAAAGATTCATTATGTAGTAAAGAGAGGAGAAAATTGGGTATAATAGGTTTTTCATAAACACATGAATCGGTGATAGGATTTCAAATTACCTAATAACGGTCTAAGTTGTTAATCATTCTATAATAAACGCATACAGCCAACTTTGAACTAATAAATAACTTTACCGTTTACTGCTTCTCCTGGCGCACTTCCTTCAGCGCCGTCTAGATGTGGTCACGCGAGTAGTCACGACTTCACTGCACCGACAAGGGACAGCGGAAGCCCGTGTTATCTGCGTTGCAACACGCCGTATTAGAGTTGTACTTTGGGACGCCGTTGCGTTGGGTTAGACGACGCCAGCCATAAAAGCCAATCGCTTTGCCGAACATAGCAACAGGAGGATTTCCTGTGTAAACCCAGGTCCTTTTAGGCGAGGAAATAAAGCACAAAAATATGCCAAACCTACGGTAATTGGTGCAGTAAGTCGGATCGAAATGCGGTTTTTTGCATTCGATGCAGGAAGCCACCACGAAAGTTTGTGAACATAGCCACTTTATAAGAAATCAAAAGATGTGCAAAAGAGATCACCTTATTGCATCGGTGCATAAGAAAAATGCATTTTTTTAAAAGTGCATTTACTGGCTCGATTAAAAAAATATGTATAACTCGGTGAATAATCACAGAAATGGATCGAATTTTAGTACTCAGAGATTTTTTTGGTCGCTGAACACGAATATGATATCCGCAATGACCCCCGGAGTACCTGGGGCCCAGGGCGGATGACATCAACCTCATCTCCTGGAATTTTCGTAAGTACAATACAAAATTGATCGAAAATCGTTACTCGGAGGTTTTTTTGGTCGCTGAACACGAATATGATATCCGTAATGGCCCCCGGAGTACCTGGGGCCCAGGGCGGATGACATCAATCTCATCTCCTGGAATTTTCGTAAGTACAAAACAAAATTGATCGAAACTCGTTACTCGAGTTTTTTTGGGGTAGATGAACACGAATATAATATCGGCGATGATCCTCGGAGTACCTGGGGCCCAGGGCAGGTAATACCTACGGCATCTCCTGGAATTACGTAGTTATTACCCGCCTTGGGCTCCAGGTATTCCGAGGATCATCGTCGATATTATATTCGTCTTCAGCGATCCCAAAAACCCCTGAGTAAGGAGCTTAGATCAATTTCGAGCCAAAGTTATGGAAAATTCCAGGAGATGCCGTAGGTATTACCCAGCCCTGGGCCCCAAGTACTCTGAGGATCATAGCCGATATTATATTCGTGTTCAGCGACCAAAAAAACCTCCGAGTACTAAAATTCGGCCCATTTCTGTGATTATTCACCGAGTTATACATATTTTTATTTAATCGAGCCAGTGAATGCACTTTAAAAAAAATGAATTTTTCTCATTCACCGATGCAATTTTGATTTCTTATAAAATTGCTATGTTCACAAACTTTCGTGGTGGCTTCCTGAATCGAATGCAAAAAACAGCATTTTGATATGACTTACTGCACCAATTATCGTAGGTTTAGTGCTTTATTTCCTCGCCTATTTTGTAAATACGCTAATCGTCCGCTCATGACCAACCCCAACCGCACTCAGTATTAGGTACTTGGCATTATGTACCTCTGTGTCTTCTATATTATAAAGAATTTTTAAATTTAATTGGTAGTTATTCTAAACAATAATGATGGAGCTGTAAGCCATTTATAGCCGGTGAAATAAAACCACTAGTGTTTAAAAGCAACTTATAACACACAGCTCTGACAGAATTAGTACATTACAAAAGATTAATGTTTATGTATATATATTTGAGTTTGTGTGTGTGTGTGTGTGTGTGTGTGCGCGCGCGCGCGCGCGCGTGTGTGTGTGTGTGTGTGTGTGTGTGTGTGCGTGTGTGTGCGCGCGCGATATATTACATGAGAGTAACGTTCTATATACAAATAAACATTTCAATAATAATAATTACATACTTACTTTCATTGAAGCTTCTCAGAAGTGTAATGTAGGCACATGAGGGAGTTTATGGTAACATTAGCAAAGTGAGATGGTAAAAAGATTTAAACGAAACGTTAGTCAATACTATTATTTAAATGTTTTTAAAATAAAATTATGTTTGAAATGATTGTAAAAATTAAAAATATTGAATAAGAAAATATCTCATCAAATCATAATTGTTATATATATGTACACTATTCATTTCAAAATATGGAAAACCTCCACTATGTATGTATATATATATATATATATATATATATATATATATATATATATATATATATATATCGTTGTTTATAGTATAAATATATATATATATATATATATATATATATATATATATATATATATATATATATATATATATATGTATATAATAAATTAAAAATATTTCAAAACCAAGAATATTTTTATTGCATATATTATTCAAAGCTTTTCGCCGATAAAACAGTATCAGCAGCTTCAGGAAAATAATTATCTAACAACATATTTTTACAAAAATTCAATTTACAATTTTTGTAAAAATATTTTGTTAGGTAATTATTTTCCTGAAGAAGCTGAAACTGTTTTATCGGCGAAAAGCTATGAATAATATATGCAATAAAAGTAATCTTGTTTTTGAAATATTTTTAATTTATCAACTATATTACAAGAAAACATATCACCATATTTAATATATATATGTATATGTATGTGTAATACATGTAACGTTTTAATTTCTATAATATAATTTTATAATAATATATTATATATGCATATACTATATATGTATGTACTACTATATATGTATATAAATATACATATATAATATGTAAGTGTAAAAACACTGACGATTGTGAAAATGAAAAAAAAAATAATATGTTCTATTGTATATTTTTTCATTCAGAAAGAAAAAAAATCTATAATTTCGAATAATATACATTAACTTGACCTACATATTTTGAAATATTAACAAGACCGTCTACTAGAGACTAAATTTAACATTAAAGTGCTGCCAAATAATGTAATTTTAGACTTACACAATATATATATATATATATATATATATATATATATATATATATATATATATATATATACCTTCAAACCATAATTTGGTGATCCATAACAGTATACTCGGTAACTATATTTATCGTAACGTATTAGGGAATAATATAAGATTTCTTACACATAAAATCAACTTACACCCTATGTACAAAACAGAAAGTAACACTATAAACGAGTAATAAAAACAGCTGTGTACGGTATCATATTTATCGCATGATAAGATCAAATATACTTTTTTTGAAAATATAGGAAACTGCATTTATATATTATTTCAACATAACCCCAAATAACCTCTATGTGAAGAGGAAAACAGCTGTTGCTGTTAACCTACCACCGTGCTTGGTTTTCGGAAATATTCGGAAGGACTCGGTAGACAAAAAATAATAGCGTTCGTAAAATACAATAGATATGTAGAAAGTGGAATTGTTACGCAATCTTATATAGCTTCTCTCTCGTGTAAAGTTTTATATGGTTTGTTGTAGAAATTACCCTACAAAAAGCTGGCTTTCACTATTGCCATCTGTGAGGAACTTGAAACATACGATACGATGAAACATAAGATAAAGATAGGTCAAAGTATCCCTGATCTGGAAGGTGGAAGAGGGCTGTCTCATCTGTGCAGGGTCGCTTCCCCTCGTTATGAAGCGCCTGGCAGCTACACTGTATAGGGAAATGGTCAATGTATCCCTGATCTGTAAGGTGGAAGAGGTTTGTCTTATCTGTGCAGGGTCACTTCCATTCGTTATAATGCGCCTGGCAGCTAAACTGTATAGGGAAATGGTCAATGTATCCCTGATCTGGAAGGTGGAAGAGGGCTGTCTCATCTGTGCAGGGTCGCTTCCCGACGTTATGAAGCGCCTGGCAGCTACACTGTATAGGGAAATGGTCAATGTATCCCTGATCTGTAAGGTGGAAGAGGTTTGTCTTATCTGTGCAGGGTCACTTCCCCTCGTTATAATGCGCCTGGCAGCTAAACTGTATAGGGAAATGGTCAATGTATCCCTGATCTGGAAGGTGGAAGAGGGCTGTCTCATCTGTGCAGGGTCGCTTCCCTTCGTTATGAAGCGCCTGGCAGCTACACTGTATAGGAAAATGGTCAATGTATCCCTGATCTGGAAGATGGAAGAGGGCTGTCTTATCTGTGCAGGGTCGCTTCCCCTCGTTATAACGCGTCTGGCAGCTACACTGTATAGGTAAATGGTCAATGTTTCCCTGATCTGGAAGGTGGAAGAGGGCTGTCTCATCTGTGCAGCGTCGCTTCCCCTCGTTATAACGCGCCTGGCAGCTACACTGTATAGGGAAATGATCATAGTATCCCTGATCTGGAAGGTGGAAGAGGGCTGTCTTATCTGTGCAGGGTCGCTTCCCCTCATTATAACGCGCCTGGCAGCTACACTGTATAGGGAAATGGTCATAGTATCCCTGATCTGGAAGGTGGGAGAGGTTTGTCTTATCTGTGCAGGGTCGCTTCCCCTCATTATAACGCGCCTGGCAGCTACACTGTATAGGGAAATGGTCATAGTATCCCTGATCTGGAAGGTGGGAGAGGTTTGTCTTATCTGTGCAGGGCCGCTTCCCCTCATTACAACGCGTCTGGCAGCTACACTGTATAGGTAAATGGTCAATGTTTCCCTGATCTGGAAGGTGGAAGAGGGCTGTCTCATCTGTGCAGCGTCGCTTCCCCTCGTTATAACGCGCCTGGCAGCTACACTGTATAGGGAAATGGTCATAGTATCCCTGATCTGGAAGGTGGAAGAGGTTTGTCTTATCTGTGCAGGGCCGCTTCCCCTCATTATAACGCGCCTGGCAGCTACACTGTATAGGGAAATGATCATAGTATCCCTGATCTGGAAGGTGGAAGAGGGCTGTCTCATCTGTGCAGCGTCGCTTCCCCTCGTTATAACGCGCCTGGCAGCTACACTGTATAGGGAAATGGTCATAGTATCCCTGATCTGGAAGGTGGAAGAGGTTTGTCTTATCTGTGCAGGGTCGCTTCCCCTCATTATAACGCGCCTGGCAGCTACACTGTATAGGGAAATGGTCAAAGTATCCCCGATCTGAAAGTTGGAAAAGGTTTGTCTTATCTGTGCAGGGCCGCTTCCCCTCGTTAAGAAGCGCCTGGCAGCTACACTGTATAGGGAAATGGTCAATGTATCCCTGATCTGGAAGGTGGAAGAGGGCTGTCTTATCTGTGCAGGGTCGCTTCCCCTTGTTATAACGCGCCTGGCAGCTACACTGTATAGGGAAATGGTCAAAGTATCCCTGATCTGGAAGTTGGAAAAGGTTTGTCTTATCTGTGCAGGGCCGCTTCCCCTCGTTATAACGCGCCTGGCAGCTACACTGTATAGGGAAATGGTCAATGAAGAACTGGAGAGATAGAATCATTATTTTCTAAATAATGCACTGTTAGTCTTGGATGTCTATTGTTGGTTGTTTTATGATGGAATTGCAGCTAGAATTCATAATGATTTAATAATTTTCTAAGGCGAAAAATTTTATGAATCACTGAAATGCCTTTCGAGACTCCAGAGGAAATCCCGGTCTGCAACCACGAACCTCCATGGAAGCAGAATATAATAATGGTAATTCTAAACCTACCTTCTTGCCTAACTAAAGAAGACCCCCAGGAGGCACTTCGGCGAGAGTCACTGGAAATGATTCAGAATCTGTACCCAGACTCCGTTCAAATCTACACCGATGGGTCAGTAGATCTAGTTCAAGATAAGTCAGGAGCAGGCTACTATAACCACTTCACCAAAGAAGAATATTACATACCAGCAAATGCAGCCTCCAGTGTTGATGCAGAGTTGCTGGCAATAATTGCAGTCTTGGTAAACTGCCTTCAACTACGAGCAGAGAAGTTCTGTATATTCACTGACTCCAAGAGCACCTTGCACATGATAGACAAACGGAAACCAGGAAGCTACTCATTCAGATTAGAAGAAATAACAAATTTTTTACTCAACACTCTCAGCAAAGATGAGAAACAAATACAGCTCCAGTGGATCCCCTCACACTGCGGCATCGACGGTAATGAAAAAGCAGATAAAATCGCCAAACAAGCTGCGGAAATGGGCCCAGTCTTCTTACCACAGTACTCTCTAAAGAAATGCCTGAGTGCTGTGAAAACATCAGTCAGAAGAGAATGGATCCACTGTTGGAGAGAAGAAACCAAAGGTAGAAACCTCTATGACATTCAAAAGAACCAAATGATTTGGAAATGTATCAAGGGGTTCCCAGATTTACAGCCGTCTTTGCAGCACGAGCAAGAATCGGACACATTGTACTGAGAAGTAAAATCAATCACAGGTATTGATCCGTTAAAGAAACTAACAAACTATTTGGTCAAGGCGAAAGATCAGAATTGTATTTATTTTCCAGGTGTTTGAACCTTCTAGACAGCTCTGACGCTGAATCTAGCTACGAGCAATAAAAGACAACTCCGTTTTGTCGCACTCAGTTCGGCGGTGTCAAGCAACCAGGAAGAGGACGGCAATATAACTTTATGTTCACCATAAAGCATTAGGCCCGTATCATTGTTTGTATGCCTTGAAGAGGCCGACACTCCAAAACATAACTTACACAATAATTAAACACGAGTATTAACGAACACAAACATAGTCGATAGTATATTTTTCCGTACGCGTTTCAACAAAGTCATCTTTATCAGTGAATACCACAAGGTACACGTTCTAACTTAGAACGTTTTACATAGTGTTATATTTAGATTTTTTATAGTTATTTTCACTGATTATGTTGACTTTGTCACTGAAATAACTATGAGAAAATCATTTTCATTATTGAGAGATGTTCATTATTAAATAACTTATAACACTTTTAGTAGAATTTAGAAAAAAAACACTATTTAATGATATTTTTCAGCAGTAGGTTCGCACTAGGTCATGAAATTGTTAAATGCTGTGGTTCACGGACAAGACTATTGCTCAGGTGTGTTGTGTTAGTGTGAGTCTGTGGTGTATTATTGTTAATAGAGTAGTTGTCAATTGTTTGTTGAAATATAGTATTTGATTGTGAGTGTGTTTTGTCGTTTAGAATGTGTTGTGGATGGTTTTGTTGTGGTGTTTGTATACCTCGTAGTTTTCTGTTGTGTAAAGTTTGTTGCTTTTTTATACAGTTTAGGATTTCTAGATTATTGTCTATATTGCTGTGTGAGTGTGGTGTGTTTTGTATGTGAAGTTTGATTTGGGTTGTGTGTTTTTTACCCATTTCATGTGTTCTTTGTATCTTGTGGTAAGGTTGCTCTCTCTAAACAGTCGCTAATATAGACATTAATCTAAAAATCATACTCTACATAAAAAAGCAACAAACTAAACACAACAGAAAACTACGAAATATACAAACACCACAAATACTATCCAGAACACATTCTAAACGACAAAACACACACACACTAATATAGACACAATCTAAAAATCCTACACTACATATAAAAAGCAACAAACTAAATGCAATAGAAAACTACGAAATATACAAACACCATAACACCTATCCACAACACATTCTAAACGACAAAACACACTCACAATCGAATACTACAATTGAGCACATAATTAACAACTACTGTATTAATACCAACACAACACAGAACAGAAATACACCACAGACTCACACCAACACAACACACCTGAGAAACGGTCTTGTCCGTGACTCACAGCGTTGAACAATGCACTGACCTAGTACGAAAAATGTCAGTAAGTAGTGGTTTTTTGCCAAGTGATACCAAAAGTATAATATATAAGAAAAACCTCAAGATGTACAATACAAAAAACTACAAGTATTAAATAATTATTTCCCTCGTTCACGAACTGTTGGTGACAGCACGATTTATCTAACCGAGAACGAGCGTTTAAGGTAACCAGATGGTATTTCACTGAAATCTGTTTCCTAGCTCTCAAAACGAAAGACGGAACAATATCGTGTTTGTCTTGGAACATGGAGACGTTTTCCCATGGGTTTTTTAATTACAGTATCTATCCTACTAAATACACAGTTTAGAGTATCACGACTTCAGTATAATCACATTTATAATACAGTTTGCTTAACGAAATTTTAACTGTATAATCTTTACAGAATTAGTTTTAATATCAAAACGGGTTCTTTGCTTATTTATAAACAATACAATCACAGAACGACCGCCATTAATAAAATCTCGGAGCTTACACTTTTAAATGAATTACGCAATTCGAATGTCACTAAATTAGCACACTTTAGGTTTTATTAGATTTTTCTATTAGCTCACACGCTCCTTATATTAAAATTTTCAATCATTAATAAAATACATTTTTATTCATCCAATCACCATCAAATACATTCTTTTAAAACCTGTATTGGATGACAAATTATGTTTCAATTGGATACAGAAATTGAATTATAAAAAATTGGGGGAGGAGGTCTAGGTCAGATTCGAACTCAGTATCTTCATGTTCCGAGTGTAGGGCTTTGACACTTTGAAGTGTTTTTCTCAAGGTGTATATGAAAGGTGTAGTTTTCTTTGCCCTCATCTGGTTGTCGTCGAAATGTCAATTGTACAACATTAAATTGTTGCCATGGTAACCACACAATGTTATAAATAATGGCCTAGGATTAAAAATAAATGAACTTTAAATTTAAAAAATAAACAAACAAACTGGTTTAGGGGTATCGAACCTTGCTTCACAAACGGACAATACGAAAGGAAAGCGAAAAGAAACTGCAACACAATGCAAACGACGAAAACAAAGAAAGCGTATAGGCCTAAATAGTAACAAACAAAAATAACAGTCCAACACCACGCATAAAAAGGAAAATGGAAAATTGCAAGGAAATTCTCTTCCTATATTGCCACTTACATTGTTATTGTGACATATGTACATACATATTTATAATTATTGTAATTATAAAATAAAAAGAAACTACAATAAATTTTTTCTCTGTTGTGATTTAAGCAGGAATTGACTTTTCAAAGAATGTTATAATACTTGTTCCTTATACGGTACAGGAAACCAAATACTAAAAAGATCAGATTTGGTTCAGGTGGTAAAACGTTAATCGGTTTATGAACTACGCCAACTCTCTTCTTGGAAGCCTACATTAGTTGCAATTATACGTCAGATACCCATCTTTTGAAACGTTTATTAATTCAGACACCTTGTTAATCCGCTTTCGTTAATTCATTTCCTAATGGCGAAGTTTAACCTAGTTCCTAGCAGTATTTTTGGCATTTACTTTGTGGGCTTTTTACATAACAGACCAATTTAATCTTTTTGTCCCCAATGAAAGAGACAAAAGTTACTCCAGGGTACAAGTACTGCAGATAGACGTCTACTTCGCCCGGGTCGAGGAGGGTAAGCGAGCACATCAAAGCGACGTCATAACTTTCCCCTTCCCCAGGGGATTATTACTTTACTCCTGTTGGTATCACTTGGCGAAAAAACACTACTCACTGATAATAGTGACACCATTATTAGTAATTTTTTTAAATTACAAGATGCACAACACAAAAATTGCAAATTATTGCTATATTTACTACTTCCTACATAATCCTATCTACTCTAACAGGCAACATAATTTTTAAGTCAATTACTACTTTAATCAACAAAGACATATTTTATTTTAGTTCCTTTTTATTTTGTAATAGAAAGCGAATTTCTTTGCAATTTTCCATTTTCCTTTCTATGTATGGTGGTGGACTATTGTTTTTGTTTGTTACTATTTATATGCTTTCTTTTTTTTATCGTCGCTTGCATTGTGTTGCAGTTTCTTTTCGCTTTCCTTTCACATTGTTCCTTTGTGAAGCAAGGTACAAGTTTAAAATTTGTATTATTAGTCAATATATTAGTTGATATATATTAGCCAACTTTAGAAGTACACATTTCCATAGAAACTAATATTGTATTAGTTTACCATGCCATTTTAATAGCCTAATAAACTATTTCATTATTTAAATATATTGGTATATAGGTATATTAAAATACAGTTAGACGTATCTAGTTAGAATAGATTTTGTTATAAACTAGTAATATATTTTTATTTAAAGTCAATTCCTACTCAAATCAACAAAGAAAAACTTTAGTTTGGTTTCTTTTTATTTTATAATTACAATTAATATAAATATGTATATACATATGTCAGAATAACAATATCAAGTGGCAAAATAGAAATAGAATTTCTTTGCAATTTTCCATTTTCCTTTCTATGTATGGTGGTGGACTATTGTTTTTGTTTGTTACTATTTATACGCTTTCTTTTTTTTTCTCGCTTGTATTGCGTTGTAGTTTCTTTCCACTTTCCTTTCGCAATGTCCATTTGTAAAAGCAAGGTTCGATACCGTTAATCCAGTCTGTTTGTTTATTTTATTCTTTTCATTCATTTTTAATCCTTGAGCATTGTTAATGATATTGTGTAGTAACCATGGCAACAATTTAAGGTTGTGCGATGGAGGTTTCTATGACAACCAGATAGAGAGCGAAAGAAAAATGCATATACATCTTTGGGAAGCATATCACTAGCTATGGGAAAATTGGTGCAATTTCAATGTAGGCTAGACTTTGAACATTAAGATATTCAGTTCAAATCCAATCTTAAACTTCCCAAATTTTATATTTTAGTTATCTGAATAAATATTTGAAAAAACTGTATTTACATCAATTGTCATCCAATATAGGTTAAAAAAAATTGTACTTGAACTTGATTGGATGAATAGAAACGTATTTTAATAACGATTGAAAATGTGTAGAGATATATATCAGGAGAGTGTGAGCTAATAGAAGGAATTTAAAAAAAGAGACGTAACTGGTAAATGTGACTTTATGTAAGTAAGTCTACTTCAGGTACGTGACCTGCCCACGTGACGCCATGGCCAGGTTTGTGTGATAACCACACTGACCGATTGCCTTAAATCTAGAAAACTAAAGGTTTGCGAAGAATAAACCTGAATAAATTAAGGAAATAAAACCCAAATTGTCTGGCAAATAGGAAGGGATATTGCTTCTTTTGCTCAAGGCCGGTATTCTACCGTAATTTTTTCTTCACTGGGATTTCAGGGAGGTGTCCACGCACTACACTCCCAAGTAGGAAGATGTGGAAGAAGTTGTAATTTTAAAGTATCTAAGATTTTAAAAATAGGATCTTGATCCCTTGGTCCTGGAATATTGGATTACTCGCGTGGTAGACTCACTTACTTGATATTGCGGTCAACAAGTAGTGTCCCTACCTTGGTAGTGTCGTTTGAAAGCGCACAGATTCCAAAACACGGTTCCATGCTGATCTACATTCTGAAAATTATCTCCGTAATATTATTTCTGGAAATAATTTTGGACTGCAGACAGAAAAATAGGTGTCGAACCAAAGTAAGTAGAGTAAGTCATCTATCACCTAAAATTTTAGTTGGTTAAGATTTTTTCCCTGGCGAAAAACCAACTGTGGTTATCATCGCCAATCAAAATATAAAACAAAACGCCATATTTTAATTAACAAAATCAATTTTAAATAAAACAAAAAATTCAAAACAAACAAAATACAAAGTAGCAATACATAAAACAACTATATAACCATATATATATAACAATTTAAAAAAACATAACAATAAATAACAAAAAACAACAATAAATCTATAACAATAAAAATTATAAAACTGTAAATAACAAAATAACAACAATGAACAATATAACAGTGAATAAATAATAACGATATTTAAAACAACAATATTCAACAATTTAACAATAAATAAATCTTAATAGCACAATAAGAAGAACAGAACATATACTAAATTTAAATAAATAAAAAATATACGTAGATAATAATTAAAAGAAATTTAACTATAGCTATAAAAGCATATATTTTAAATATTAAATTTTAAAAATTATGTTCAAGTGGTGTAAGAAAGCGATGACTCGGTCAATGGCCGTGGCATCGTCCCTTAACACCACCTTCAAACACCCTTTTAAATTAAAAAGGGCACGAATATTAGATACTCAAACACAATCCACCAGAATGTGTTTTATAGTGAAGACGTCACAACAGTACTGACATATTGGTGGATCTTCACGTCGCATCAAATATCCATGAGTTGCAAAAGAGTGGCCAACGCGAAGGCGTGTAACCACCATTTCCTCCCTACGTTTTGAACGAATTGAAGACCTCCATGGACGGACGGTATCTTTAATTTCCCTCAGCTTATTCTGAATCACGGTATGCCATTCGTCATTCCAAGCAGCAAGCAATAAATGTTTTGCAAAACTCGCATACTCAGATGCCATAACTCGTTGAGTAATGGGCACCAAACTTGTAGCATTCTTCGCCGCTTCATCCGCTTTTGTGTTTCCGAGTATTCCTCAGTGTCCAGAAACCCAACAGAATGTTACCCCCCACCCCTCAATTGCAGCCTGTGTACAGCACACAAAATGTCCCCAACTAAAGGGTTGACAGAGAAAACATCCTGAAGAGCACTTTTAGAATCCGATCACAAACGTTTAAACCGTTATAAAGGACCAGTTGCAGTTATCTCCTGTAGTTCAGAAGACACTAAACAAGAGACGATTTGAGAAATAAATGTTGTGGTCAAGCAAAAATAATGTTTTGGCCATCCAAAGTCCGCAGCCGATTAAGCAAGGGGGTTTACAAGGGGCGATACATCATACCGCGCTAACGTTTACTGTCAGGTAAAGTACTATCATCATATATATGCTGTGTCTACTAGTGATTGGAATGTGAACAACCAACTATAGATCTTGTTTCTTGGTGAAGCCTGACCTTCATGGGCGAAAGCCGTCTGCACAGGTTTTAGTAGTGGGGGGGTTCGGAGCGCCAATCTGTCTCGAGCTGTCACTGTGTCTGTTGTACTAGCCGTTGTACAGATATTTCTCCAAGTGTTTCACGTGCTCAGTCAGTCGGTTGCCCCGTTACCCCTCCAGCCACGGCCACTCCGTCGCCCCTCTCCCCTAGCCAGGCTTCATGACATTCCGCAAGACCTATACCTATTGCCTCGACTTTTTCCGATCTGAACCCAGCCCCAGATAATCACTATCTGAGTAACCTCTCCTGAACCTGAGTTTATTTTGTTTCAATGTGATGATAAATTTGAAATTAATAATACAATAATAATGATACCAAACATGAATTAATAATATTGAAACTCGTATCAAAATACCGAAGTACAAAATCGTACAATTTTAAAGTCAGTTTTTAAAAATACATTCAATAATTTCATATCGTGTTTGATATAATTATTATCGTATTACCAAGCTTTACAAACGTATCGTCGTATTAACAATGTTAAACAAAACCAAAAACATTGCTCACGTCTGGAGAGCAACGGGATAAAAAAGATGTAGGAAGCAGGTATAGGTCAAATTTTAGAAACTGGCACTTGGCTCTAAGGTAGAAATTGTGTATTCGTCGTCTAGAAAACATCAGGCACTGTCATCCCTCATCGGGGCCATAAATCGCCGCCTACCCTTACGCAATTTTACTAGCACGCTTCCGTGACGCCCTATTTACATGCGTTCTTGTTTATACTATACAGTAAAAAGTATTAATTAGTAACAAAATAATGAATCAACACTATGATGAGTCAGCGGAAGTCCAAGGGTTAATGTTTTTGAAAATGACCTGCGAGCACCCTCCCCTCGTCCTCAACCTCTTGCCAAGGTCCGCAGTCCCCAGGAGCCGGCTTATAAAATGTTACCTATAGTTCCAGAATCCACACGCCAGCCACCAGTAGACATTAAAAAATAACCGGGAAATCAGTTTAACCAAGAAATGTAACAAAACATAATGAGAATACTAGTAAAATATATGATTTTGGTACTTATTTGTTACAAAGTGAACACTACAATATTATTTTTATATACTTCAAAATCAGAAACTGAGGAACAATGAAAACATAACAAAACACAGCTAAGTTAGGTTAGGTTGCGTATCGTATTCTTGAAGACGTCACATCCGCGGGGATATGAACATAATTTAAACTTTTGTATTAAACATAATCCACCCGATTTGAACAATTTCAAACGGAAATCAAAGTTTACAGTTACTCCATCATAAAAGAACACAAAAATTCAAAAAGCAACTGGGTTTCTAATAATTAAAGTGCGAAATAACTTTGTCTACTTCCCGAATAAAAACTTTTAAATTGAAAGCAAACTTGAAGTACCCTGCTTGTCTTTACCTGTGAACATGGTCGTTGCTGATACAGTGGGACGAAGTCATGGTCGCTCCTTGCTCCTCCCCCTCCGCGACATCACAACACTTCTTGTTTATATTTAGCCGGTCTGCGTGCAAAATATTTCCGTCTCTGCGCGAATTCAAACCTGTAACAAGAAACATCGTTACAGAGCCAAAACTCGCCACGTTTCGTTCAACAACTCGTGTTTTAGTACAACAAAATTTAAATGAAAATTTAACGCTTATTATTTACTTAGTAACTAAATAATTATTGCTTTTAGTGTTAAATGAACGATTTGCATTCTTCTAATACATTCTTACGTGAAACTACAATATATACATTTATAATGGCTGATATTCCCAACGTTTGGCACCCCCAATCAGACTCAAACATATCTCAGAAACTGTCAATTTACAAAATAATACTCATATTACATACATAAGTGATTCCAATCCCTGTGCCTCCATTCAGACACACATTATACTCAACCTATCTACTTACAAAATAATGCAAGAATCACACTACTAAGAGAATCAGATATCGTCTCTGCACCTCCAATTTGACATACATCACACTGGAACTATCTACTTACAAAACAATGCAACAAACACACGACCAAGAGAGTCAGATATCGTTTCTGCACCTCCAATTAGACATACATTACACTTGAACTGTCAACTTCCAAAATAATGTAAGAGTCACGCACAAGAGAGGCAGATGTCTCCTCTGCACCACTAATCAGACACACATTACACTAAAACTATCTATTTACAAAATAATGCAAGAATCACGCAACAAGAGATTCAGATGTCTCTGAGCCACCATTCAGACACATTACACTCTAACTATCTACTTACAAAACAATGCAACAAACACACGAAAAACAAAGTCAGATATCGTCTTTGCACCTCCAATTTGACATACATCACACTCGAACTATCTAATTACAAAATAATGCAGGAAACACACAACAAAGAGAGTCTGATATCACCTCTGCACCTCCAATCAGCCACACATTACACTAAAACTATCTACTTACAAAATAATGCAAGAAACACACAACCAAAGCAGTCAGATATCGTCTATGCACCTCAAATTTGACATACAACACTCTCGAACTATCTACTTACAAAATAGTGCAAGAAACACACAACCAAGAGAGTCTGATATTACCTCTGCACCTCCAATCAGACACACTTTACACTCAAACTTTCTACTTACAAAATAATGCAAGAAACACACAACCAAGAGAGTCAGATATCATCTCTGCACCTCCAATTTGACATACATCACACTCGAACTATCTACTTACAAAATAATGCAAGAAACACACAACCAAGAGAGTCTGATATCACCTCTGCACCTCTAGTTAGACACATATTACACTCAAACTATCTACTTACAAAATAGTGTAAGAATCAGACAACCAAGAGAGTCTGATATCACCTCTGCACCTCCAATCAGACACACATTATACTCAAACTATCTACTTACAAAATAGTGCATGAAACACACACCAAGAGAGAGCAAATGCCCAACTCTGCACCTCCAATCTAACACACATTACACCCAAACTATCTACTTACAAAATAGTGCATGAAACACGCACAATCATTACGTGTAAGCTATTTACATATAAAATTATGCAAATATCAAGACAGGCTCCTGCACCTCCAACCAAACATACACATTATCCAACAAATACCAAAATGACACCGATGTCCCTTTGAGGCTCTAATGAGAAATAGATAACCTTGAACTAACTATAGTTCTCATCAAGTGATACGCGTAATGCATTACAAGAGAAATTGATGATACTTTATGATAGTTAAAACAAACTTCTGAGGTTATTCATTCTATTTTCAGCTCTTTTTCTGTCCAATTTGGTATTTTTAAATCGCCCTTAATGACAATATTAGTCGTTTGGAAAATTATGTTCTTGAAAGTGTCTTTATACAGAACATTATCCGATGGTCTATGTTTCAGGCTTTCTACCTCGAAACTAGAAAATTGTGTAATATATTTTTTTTTAATTGTAACAAAACATTTTTTAAATATTCCTAGTTTGTTTTTTTCAACGAAACACAGCCATGCTAAATATGAACTATAAAGATCATCTGAAATAGGCAAAGGATACATTTCTAGATAGAAGGAGTACTTTCGGTGGTGGGCTAATATTGTAACACTGTTAAGTAATTAGGTGTTACATATAAATTCATTTATGTTTAATTTTTATTTAATAATTAGATCGGCCCAATATAAAAGAATTTTTTTGTTTTCTTGGTGAACACTTGGTAATCTAACGTAGGGAGTAAGGCGCTCCTAGCGGGCAAAATTGTAAAATATCGTACGAGTTAGTAAGTTAAGGAAATTGGCCAAGATCACGCCATATGACGTAAGCATGGGGTGATCTTCAGGAACCAATGATATATGAATGTAAAGTGGAGGTTGCATGAGAACTGAGCTTTGCGCGTTCATCCAACTGCCTCACTTCACAAAAAGTCTTTGGACGAGACACATGTGAGAGTAATTTCGGACATTATTTAGAAAATTTGCAAGCATTCATTAATCAAAATGTAATATGTCAAGGCCGGTACCAATTTAATAATGCAACGTACAGAAGAAGCCAGAACCTTTTTTTCATGAGTTCCATGTAGTAAAAGTTCGTACTTTTTTGTTTAAGTGCGCCTATTGCAAGAGTGATGTGCAGTGATAAATAAAATGTTACAGTGTAATACAAGTGGTGTGCACAACCAGGTACGTTTTTGAGTATAATGAAGAAAATGTATTATAATTTTAACTAACTTAAATTCTGACATATAAATAATTAACACATAAACGGTAGAAATCGTCTTTGGATTTTCATTTCTAAAATAAATTTGAACACTCAGCTTACTACCTTCTCGATACATTTGAACACTAACATGTAATTGCTATATATAAAGAATGGTTGGCAGTAATTTGATATAAATCACTTGATACATCGGTTGTCATTTGTCCAATTTGTAATTTGTGCTTCATAAATACATTGTTTATTATTGTCTTTTAAACAGTCAATGATTATTTCGTACGTAACCTAGTTCTATCTTCAGGATTTGGAAGGGCATCACAGACAGACAGTGTCTGCCTGAGCTGTGACGTACGACTAGAAGCCCTGGTAAGTAAAAATAAAACTTTTGTAATAAGCAAAATAACATATTTAAATAAAGATAAATTCCAAGGTAAAAGGGCGAAACGTTACAACATACTCTCTGGGCAGAGCGAAGAGACATTGGCAAGAGAACTGATTGAACGTTTATTAATGATATGTTGTGGAAGATCAAGATATCCTTTTTTTTAATCTCTATCCTTAAACCATGGTACTCTACAAGCCATTATATTATAAGAGTAGAGGTCCCCTGATTACGAATCACTTAAAAGAAAAAAAGGTGTTTTCGTATTACAGTAAAACCTCTCATATGTGACGACAGCCCGACTGGATATGGGAGGGGTTGTTTTATAAAGTAAATAAGTTACACTTATTGAAGATTGTAATTATATTTTAATAGCAATATAGAACTGTACGTACAATTTAGTTGCATGTCTGTATGTACAGTTCCTTAATGCTGTACGGTACATTAATTATCCGTTTTGCTGAAAACAATGATGTAAAGGGGGTTTGCATGTTTCGTTGAACACGTTTTTATGATGAAATATTCCTCCATCTTCGAAAGTGTAGACGACCAGCTGATGTTGCTTCGTCTTGTTGTTCGTCGTACTCGATCAGCTGATCAGATGCCTGGAACGTTTCGCTATGCGTGATGGATTGTTTGCTTTCGTCATCTTCGCCAGGCGCTAGCTGTGTACTCGCTATAATGTAATAATGCAGGGAATATACGCTATTTTCATATTACGTCCGATTATGAGAGGTTTTACTGTACACGAATTTCAATTAACTTCAGTACTGTAGAACATAGGTTCCCAAATTGGGGGAGAGGCGTGAAGGAAAGTCAGGGGGGCGTGAGACCAGTTGGAAAATATTAAGATAAATTTCCATTTAGTTAAAATTTAAGTACACAATTTATCAAAATTTAAAACTAAATTAACACTGCATATTTTATTTACATAAGTAATTTTATTGAACATGATATTCAGAAAATTTAAATAAAATGTATTTATTTATACAAGAAAAAAAAAGTAAAGGTTGTGCATATCTTGTAAACTAGAAATTAAATCAATATGACAGCTTGAAAAGAATAATAGTACAAAAAGTGTCGCGAAATGAGTGTTTGCCGTTCAATGGTGACAACAGCGCCACAATGGGCAAATCTTCATTTTGGATAAAACACTTAGAAGTGTATCACATAACAAGATTATACCTGTTTTTTCAAGCACCTACTGTGCGGAAAAAAACATTTTTAGCACCTGTTGAAATAAAAACAAAATATAGGAAAAAACTTGATGTTGCTAATGACTTGCGTTGTGCCTTTACTAAAATACAACCTGAAATAGGCATCCTAGTGAAAAACACTTAAGCTCATCCATCTCACTAACAGATTTACCTCTTATCAGTTAAAATTTACCACGCGAATTTAAACTTGCAATGTTATATCACGTTCCCTGAGAAAGTATGTATAAATTAATAAATTGTTATGTGTGAATATATATATATATATATATATATATATATATATATATATATATATATATATATATATATATTACGTTGTCCATCATTTTTCCGTTGCACTGACTTTATGAAGTTGATAAATTTCTATTGTAAATACTTTTATCCACCACTAAGTGCAATAATTTTACCTTGTGATGAGGCACCTTTCGGTCACTTGACCATTGTCGAATCACTGATTATTTTTCTGGTGCAGATGTTCGGTCCGTGATGTTGGTATTTGTTGACGTTACACGCATTTTTTCTTGATCTGCGTGTATGATGTTTTTATATAGTATGTCTTCTGTATATGTGGTCTGTAGGTTCATTAAATTGTTGTGTATGTTTTTATAAATGTGGTATTTTTCTAGTGAGTTTAATTCTATTGGGTTATTATTTATTTCAAGTATGGTTAGGTTATTTTCGTAGTTTGTTATTTCATGTTTATGTGATATTAGGTGTGCTGCAACATTTGATACTTTTGTATTTTTATTTTTGAATGCTCTGTAATGTTCTTCAAATCTTATTTTAAATGATCTTTTCGTTTTCCCTATGTAAAATGTGTTGCAGTCGTTGCATATAATTTTGTAAACTCCTGATAGGTTATGTTTTTCTGTAATTGTTTTGTGGTTTGTGTTATTATGATATTTTCTTGTTTGGTTTGTATGTTGGAGTGTAGTATTCTTTGTTTTATATATTTGTTAATTTTTTTATTTTGTTATTGGTGTATTTATATTTTAGGTTGATTTTTTTATTTTTATTATTTTTGTGTTCAGGTTGTAGTGTTGTGTTGAGGTTAGGTTTTTTGTAAATTTATTGTATATGTCTTTTATAAGGTGTTTGTTGTATCCATTTTCTATTGCTATTGTTGTAATTTTATCTAATTCTTCATTTAGTTTTAGTTTGTTATCTTGTGTGTATTTTATTGCTTTATTTATCATGTTACTTTAAGTGTTAATTTTGTGTGTCCAGGGGTGGTTAGATTTGTAGTGTATTGTGGTGTTGTTGGAAGTGGGTTTTCTGTGTATTGTAGTTTCTGTTTTATTATTATTTATATTTAATGTATTGTCAATGATCAGTGATTCGACAATGGTCAAAAGACCGAAAGGTGCCTCATCACACAAGGTAAAATTATTGCACTTAGTGGTGGATAAAAGTATTTACAATAGTAATATATTAATTTCATATATACCCTATATATTATATATATATATATATATATATATATATATATATATAATATCTGTTTATTTTTTATACGCCCATACCATATATTTATACTGTAAAGAGAGGCGTGGGAGGCTTTGATTTGAAGAGGGGGCGTGGTAGCAACAAGTTTGGGAACCTTTGCTGTAGAGCAACTTGCATAACGTTTTCTCGGCAGGAGTACCATAAGCCATTTATTACTACGCTGGATATAAGTAGGATACATAAATGGGAAATACGGGGATTTCAGGTATTATTTGTTGAGAGGCTAGCTGGTGAACGAGTAAAATAGCAAGCAACAACTACGTCTACAGCTGTATAAGCTAGAAGGTGATCTACACACAGGGAGGGAATACTAGCTTTTACGAAACAAGGAAACTATTAAATTATTACAATTAATATGAATAAAGTAACACAACCTATGCGCTAAAACAGCTGTTCTACCACATAGCCTATAACATAAAATCAGCTCTTTTATTAAATCATATGTTATCACATATTTTAAGCCAAATGGACGAGATAAAAATATTGCATACATTTCCCCTTTATGAAAACTTCACATCTCATACAAAATTAAAATTAATTCATTATATTTAATTACTACTAATGAATTAATATTATTAATGACAAAATATTAACAAGTGTCGTTCGCTACAAATTTTAAAAAAAATTGAACCTGAATGGATAAATAAGAATTAACGGTTTTGTTAAGGATTGAAAATTTAAACATCCGTGTTAAGCTGCTAGTCCCCCATCGGGCGCTCTCCAGATGGTGGGTGGGGGAGCGCTCGCCAGATATGGGGGAGGGACTGGGGAAATAAAAACAAAACTGGGTGAACCAAAACTAAATATCCGTCCCACCCAATAAAACGTCCTGCCATTGCAGAATCCTCTCCTTAGATCCAGCCCAAACCAAAAATGCTCTGATCCCATATTCCTACCCGCAGCCATTGTGGCGCGACAGACGCTGCATAACCTCGGGGGCCACCAAACCCCCTCTTTCTCTGACTGACTGACTGACAAAACTAGCCCGGGTCCTCCCGCAGGGGGTTAAAACAATAGGCCTGCTCCCTATTCTTCGTAAGAGTCTATAAAGCAAAATGAACTAAACTTTAGCTTCGGAACCAGAACTGAAATATCGGAAAAAGATCTGAGCTAAGAAAAAAAACTGAGAATAGCAACGTAGGATACAAGGATTTAGAACAAAACAAGAAGAAGTAGGCAAAGAGATTGAAAACTAGGATAGCATTATCAGAAACAAAAATAAGGGCAAACTAATAGAAGACCTATACAGATATTTAGCCTACATGCGAAAAGTTACAAGAAGTAATCGATAAAATCGGAAATAATAGGATAACCCCTATGGAGTGACTTTAATGGACGAACAGGAACGAGATCCGGGACGAGGTGGTCGGTAGATTCGAACGTGGAGGGAGGCTAATAGAACTATGAAAAAGACGATCTGAAAATAATAAATAGTTTCTTTAGGCATAAATAGATACATACGTATACATGGGCACAAAGTTTCCGACGATAAAGTCAATAATAGACTATATTGTGATTTCGAAAAAAACACAAGCCTCGAAATAAATTATGTCAGAGCTCATAGGAGAATATATTGTGGCTTTGATCATTACCTAGTACTGGCAAAGGTTGTTTCCTTATGAACATAAACCAATAACAAGAACCACAAACAGCACAGTAGACAACAAGAACATGGAAGAGCTAGAATTACCAAGATATAATATTGAAGGCCTCATAGACGATAGCATAAGATATCTATATCAAATCCGACTTGACCAAAAATTAGAAGAAAAACAGTATGAAACTATGGAAGAACTACATAAGAACCTCAAAGATGCAATGTAACAAGCACCAAAGAAGCCCGAGGAACGATGAATCAGCCAAGGAATAGTAAACAGTTCGTATAGATAGAATACAAATGCAAAAGTCAGCGACAAGAAGAAGGGGTACAACGGCTAAACACAAAAAGCAAGAGAGGCATACAAAGAGAAACGAAAGCAAGCTAGAAAGGCAGTAGTAAAAGGACAAAGAAATAGTTGGGACCAACAGTAGAAAAGGTAGAAACATACATCGGGAGAAGGTGCACTGAGGTCTGAAAATTAAAAACAAGATAAAAACCGACAACAATTCAAAAATCCAAAATTACTATTAGAAGCATGGGTAGAACATTTTAAGAAACTACCAACGGAAGGTCAAGCAGGATTCATCAGGGGAATACGCCAATTGGAATATAAGGGGAATCGATTTAGTAAACTTGGACATTGTGGTCGGAGCAATTGAGCAACTTCAGAATCGAACTGCGTTCGAACTGACAACACCTCATCCCTACCGTGCCTCAGACCCATTCCTATTCTTTAAATCAAAGTATACCCTGTCCCGAGTTGCCACTTCTCGGGAAATCTCAACACTCGGAGGCAACCAACCACTCAATGCTGTACCCGAATGGTCTCCTAAGACTTCGTCAACACTTGTATGAAAATGAAATATTCCCAATTTACACGTAGAATTCTCACAAAAGACGTCATCACACAATCAACACTGTCGATGGATGACACAATAGAGTCAACAACGTACTTGGCAGATCAAACCCGAAGCTTAGAGACGCGTTAGTCTGTTTGAAGAAGGGAGCCGAGTGTTCAGCGCTCATCTATATGCGAGATGAATTGAATCTTAGATTTTGCTCGTGATACTGGCTTGACTGTTGAACAAGAAAGATATAAGTAGGGCAAAAAAGAAATACTCTTGCTAGAGTGCTTTTGGAACCTAACACCTACCGAAAATGCAATTCAGTGAAACGGTTTTTAATAAATTGGTTCAAAAAACTGTTTTATTTGTTTACGATACTTTAAACCGATTTATCGAATAAAACCTTTCACCGTGGTAGATGTTGCTAACGCATTTGTGCTGTAGCTTGAGGGGTAATAATGTTAGAAGCATCGCGGACGTGTTGGCACCAGCCAATAACGCTAGCGTACTTGTTCACAGATCTAACAGAGTCCAACATGTTAAGCACTCGTTAAACATAAATATGCATGTGTGCAATGAACAGTGCTGTCTACACAGATCATTTGCAACTGCTTTGCATGCTAACGTAGGGCACAGGGTTAATGCGTAGTAAACCCTTCTATACTATAACTTTTCAAGAAAATATTTTCTTGCTTTTAAATCGAATGAAACATTTCTTGGATTACTTGTGAAATTCCAGATTGAATGAAATGATTTAAAACTGTTGTGACAGTAATGGTTCAATACATTGGAGTTTTAATTTGTATTTTATTTTTATTAAATCCCACGGCTTTTTATAAAACACACGGTGTTAACGTGAGTGGTATTTCAACTAAATAGAACCGCCCTATCTTGCTCATAACGGCTTTCTACCGTATCTACGATACTAAATAGAATGTGGGGAATATCTATCGCACGAACCCAATGCCTCCATGAATCCCATCTCAAACTCTCGGCTGGTCAACCCAGGTGACTTGCGTTACCAGGATCGAGGCCCTTGGTGACAAGACCCGTGTTATCAGAATGTAGGTCAAGGGCCTTACTGTTAGTGTTAGACTGCCTCTTGGACGAGACGGGTCTCCGACTTGAAGATTATCGCTTTTCCAAAACTACCTAAATACTGTCACCGGCACATGAGAAGAGCCCTGGTGCATAAATATGTCGGTTTTCAGTTCTGCGCATGCGTTGTCGATGTATTCCTGACCTACAAAAATAACCCTAAGGGTACGAAAGTTTTTTAGTAGTCATATTTTAGTAAGTGATATAAGTATATACAGATAGGTAAAAGCACTAATTTTGTTAAGAAAGGGCGTAAAATAAATTATATACGATCCCTTTTCTTTATTGTAATTTTCTGTAAATTTAACGTTTTGTGTTAGGAATATTTTCGGGAATGACCTTATCGTTTTAATCTGCCTGGGCCAAGGCTCTTCTCGTGCGCCGGTGACAAAATAAACCTACAAACGGCACGGTTTTCCTCACCATCAGAATGCCCCTCTGATTGGTTTAATAAGGTAGTGCTACCAGAACTTTGCCCATCCCTGTTAAGGTCACCTAAAGCCAAACCTCAGAATTGGGAGAGGGATTTGTGCAGGAAAGACTGCACCCAGCAGTACGGCCCGAGGCTGTAGACTAAAACTTTATAGAACGTTATGCGTAAACTTGTCAGAAAGAGATTTTGCCCTTCACATGTGTGGTACTGAAGAGAGCGCACTTCGCTTCACAGTAGCCTACTAATCACTCTAAGTACTGCAATTTTACACACTACAAAAATGAACGGATGTACTCAGGATAGTAACTATTCATCATATTTTTCCATCCGTGAAGTAATACGTATTAGCATATATATATATATATATATATATATATATATATATATATATATATATATATAAAATACGTTTTCTTGTTTAATAATTTAAAACAACATAGGTTATTCAAATACAAGAATATTTATTATTTTATATCCAAAGCTTTTCGTTGGCAAACAGTACCAACATCATCAGGAATGAAAATTACAATAATGTAAGCTATAGGCCCTAAAACATATGTTTATTTAGAAATAGAATTGTTGTTAAATTTATACAAATTGCCAAATTTATTTTGTTGCTGTAACATTATAGACAACGAAAAGCTTTGGATATAAAATAATAAATATTCTTGTATTTGAATAACCTGTGTTGTTTTTAATATATATATATATATATATATATATATATATATATATATATATATATATATATATATATATACATATATATATGGATTTATGTATATGCATTTATTGATTTAAAAAAATTTTGACTTGTAAATGGATATTTATCAGGAGTTTTATAATTTGTTGATTTTTATTGATTTTATAAGTCGTAAGTTATGTTGTATACTTGTTTAATTAAAACTGAGCTGTTGAAAAGGAATTTCGGAAAGATATTCGAAACGTTGATTGTTTAAAAATGCAAAATTGTCTGTGATCTGTTATTAGCCTGTGTGTGTGTGTGTGTGTGTGTGTGTGTGTGTGTATATAAAGAAATAAAACAATTTACAAATACAAGAATAATTAATTGAATTTATTTGAAATTATTCTTGTATTTGTAAATTGTTTTATTTCTTTATTAATACACAAGAATACATATTATAGTTCATCCAATCAAATTCATATACATTTTTTTAAACCTGTAGTGGATGACAATTGATGTTAATACATTTTTGCAAAATAATTATTCATAAACTAAAATTTAAAAAAAACTTATGCCTCGGTCGGATTCGAACTGAATGACTCCATGTTCGAAATCTAGCACTTGAGTTGCCAATGAGCTATCTTTCTTACAGCTATAAATCTGTTACCTAAAGATGTATATGAAAACATAAGACAAAGGTTCCTTGCAATAATGAAGCATTGCAAGAGAAGGATAGAATGAGAAATTATAGATAACAGTCAGTTTCATAAATGAGAAACGAAAAAAGTCAATAATTAGTAACAAACAAAAATAATAGTCCAACACCATGTACTGTATAGAGAGGGAAATGGAAAATTGAATAGAGAATCGCTTCCAAATTTGGCACATAAGTTATTGTGATTCTGTCTTATGTATGTACATGTACATATTTATATTAATTGTAAACATTAAAAAAAATTCTGCTTGGTTGCCCTTAGTACGGAAAGACTTGAAAAAACAATTTTTTCTATATTAATTGTAAATAACTATATTATTAAAACTATATAAAGAGAAGTAAAATGAGCGCTACTTTGAAACTTCAGTAAGCGTACTGTAGTGGAGTAACGGTAAGAACGTACGCAAGATAGGTTGGCTTTATAAGGAGCTGTTGAATGCCTACGCTTGACTGGCTACTGGCCGGCCCCTGCGGACACTATACTGCAGAGCCAGCGAATCTACAGATGCTTTATAAATGCTAACGCGTTTGACGTCACTAAACACAGAGTCAAGTGTTTGGCTGATACTGCAAGTCTAGTCGGTTTCACTCATTCTACTTTGGCGCTACATACTGCAAGCTTATAGTTCCTATAATTGATTTTTTCAAACCGGTCATAAATGTTTTTGCCAGTTTAATAAAAATTGACGTCATTCCATTCGTCGAAGATTAAATTTTAAATGTATATTTTCCGTCGATGATGTAAAATAGTTCTTATTTGTATAAATATTTTTTCAAAGGAAAAAATCATATAATCATTGCCTTACATTTCTCTAAACCTTGATTCCTGATCAATGTACAGACCCCAACCTCTTGTTTTCTTTACATTAGCCATCAGTTACTTATAATTAGTTCAAACATTTTTCCAAGCAATCAATATGTAATATGGGAACAATCATTGCCAGTCGCTTAACAAAAAGCACGTTCGCGCACGCACATACGCACACGCGCGCGTAATATAAAATACCCTCTCCATATCAATTCATTTTCATTGTTACGTTACTCTCCAAACTCTATCTTTTTTCCTCTGTTGTGTGTGTGTGTGTGTGTGTGTGTGTGTGTGTGTGTGTGTGTTTGTGTGTGTGTGTGTTTGTGTGTGTGCGTGTGTGCGCGTGTGTGTGCGTGTGTGTGTGTGTGTGTGTGTGTGTTGCAACGTCCCCCCACCTCCAAACCTTAACCGTCCGTACCACCGCAGCTCCACGCGGTCGTCTGCTTGCGTTGTTTAAATCCTTTCTTGCAGAATACTAGAATTTAATTGTTTACAAGAAAACATATTTATAAACAACCAAACCTCTGCCTATCACCCTGCTGGTAAAACCGTGCTAAACTCCCAGAGTTAAGTGTATGTTTCCTGCTCGTAGGGCCAAACCCACAACAAGCCTATTCCCGCTGACTACTATTTAAAATACGGATAAACACTCTTAAATTAGTGTATCAATTGTGTCTGGTCTAAGTATAGTCACACATGTCAAATAAATAGTCAGCTGGAAAGAAACACATTTAGAATAATACACATAAAAACACAGAGTCTTACCACCTGATGATGATCTGCAGAAACAGCAAGGGAACGTGCAAAATATGATTGTGTTTAAAAATACCTATTTTAAAAGGCTCCTGTGTCCTCTTAAACACAATCTGCCAGTAGATAAATCTCTGGACTTTTATTATAAAAAACCAACTAATCTTTAGACTAGCTCATGAAATTAGTAGAGAGAAACTCTTTAAAACATTAGGCTTTATCTATTGCCATTTAATGAAATTTAATTAAATTTGTTTACTGATTTGATAATCATTTTTATATTAGTTGGAAAAAGCTAAACAGTTTTTATTGGTTATTTGACACAGGATGGAATGCAAATAATCTTGATTTTTATGACATATTTAACTCTATTTATTGAAATAAAAAGAAAATTTATCCTTCAAAGTATTACACAATTATATTAGCAAAACAATTCACTGAGTTACTTCTCGTTTCTTATGCTTTGAAAAATTATACTTTGCATATAGATTAATAACATAGACATAACATAAAATTATTTTCAAAATTACACATAATAATATTTTATCTCCTATCTGGAATTGGTAAATTCATATTTTGTAACCTTTAATTTTTAAATTTATAATCTTCGAGAATTTCTCATTTTCTTTAAATAAACGGCTTATGGCCAAAAACCTTTTGTAATTTTAATATTCATTATTTTAAATATTCTGAGCACATAAATTCATTTACTTAGCATACAATTTTACTAAAATTTTATAAAGAGTGAAGTCATTGTTTTAATCTTGCAAATTTGTTTGAATTTAATAAAATTAACTAACTAAATTTGACGTGACTGATTTCGAATAAAGAAAATGACTTGCCAAAGATGTTCTTGCCGGTCCTTGGGGTCCCTCGTCTGGATTCCCTGGTCCTTGGACACCGGAAGTCGCCATCCCTGGTTCGTCGGTGGTGGTTTCCCTCTATTCGAGCGTCCTGGAGGCTGAGTCTGGAGCCTTCATCCTTGGTGGTCCTGGATGTCGAAAGCGCTGAGGTTATTGTCCATCTGGCCTGCTGACGGTCTCTACTCGCGGTCCAGCATAGCGTCCCGCGGCACCTCGTGTTAGAAAATTTTTACAGACTGTCTCTAAAAGCTTAGAGACCAAGTATATATAGCGGTGAATTTAACCTACCGCACCCCGCCTGCAAAGCTCGCTATCACTCGATTTATTCCTTGTACAGGCAAGTCGGGCAACGAAACTGTTTTAGCTTGCATAGTTTGATAATTAATTTTAGAACACTGAAAAATGTCTATTTTATTTAAACGGCTGTAACTTTTTTGTTTCTTAAGTTTTTTGAATTCTGTTTTTTCTAATGTTCATTCTAGGTTATTGTGGTTCTTTTGAAATGTCGATGAAAGTTCTACGTGGTTTGGTTCGAAAATTAGCTTTTTTAGGCACTTAGAATTTTTTCGCTTCACTCTCGATGTTCAAATTTAGTTAGTTATTACAACTTTATTTTATAACATTCTTTAATGTGGCTTAACTATTCTATTTACTGTTTTATTTAATTTTTCCCTCTTTATTAATTGTATAATTCCCTACTTGATTATTTTAAAAACAGCTTTATTTCTAAAAAACAGGAAATTACTTATTTCCCACTTGCGACGGTCTTTCACCCCGTTGCAATTTCCCCGTTTGAGAGGTTAAAAATGTTTTACTTTGTTAAAATGTTTTTTACCAATTCCTTATCTTATTATTACTTAAACTATCTTATTCTATTACAAAATTTTCTTATTATTATTCTCTTGTCTCTTGGGAAGTTTTCACCCTGAAACACTTCAAACACAAGTCAATTAGCAATTTATTAGTCACTTTTGTTTACACTAACTTTTATTTTGTCAAATTACACATCATTCACCACACTGATGGCTGTCATTTCCTTTATATATTTACCACGTCAATTTCATTTTATACTAGTTATGGCTTTAAAAACAATGACTTGCAATTAAAAACCTAACTAATCTTACAGTACTATTTTTTTAAACATATTCCATTCATATCTTAACTATTACGTATTATTGGGTCAGCTGTGGAAGCACAGTTTATCGAGTTTAATTTGTTTACTTTCCGATAAACCTTTCGTAGCGGCTAACCATTGCGTGGATTCCACATTCCAAACTACCTAGCAGGTCAATGAGCTGGCTTGTAAACATTCTAGTAAAATGCGACAACAATTCTACTTATCATATTAAAACGGAACGAACCTTGCTTTTTAAATTCTCTATCTTCCTATTTTATAATTTATAAGACTGGCTTGTGTCCAGATTATCAAAGTCCACTTGATAAATATTGATTGCTTCTGATTTTAATGCAAAGTTTCTATTTGTTGCGACCTTGATCGTTAGTACACAAGTTTTCTTGTTTTATATTGTACAGTGATAGTCTGATCTAACGACCCACTATTTCATGCACACAAATTTCTTGTTTGATTTTGCAAAGGTCTGTCCGCGTATTTGTTGTACAAGTCATTAAGATTCGCCTGCTATCTCTCTGATTGTTGCTTGATTTAACCAGCTTGTTTGATTTAAGCAGTGGAGGTAGCTCGCCAATGTTTGCTCAATATACACAAAGACTTCCTAAATAATACTTTTGTAATGTTGTTTCAGTTATTAAATAGTTTGTTTTAGATTTTAACATTCGTCCCATTACAAATAAGTAGCTAATCTGAAAGTCTAGATTTAGCCTTATTCAATTACTGCTTATTCTTGTTTTTACATTAAATCATTTTGTTAATCATTCTGACAATTTGATTCCTGCCTAAGTTAGCTTATCGCTCGCGTACTGGTTCTATTACTGAATAACATTCTAATTTGGCATTTCCGTATTTTTATTATAATCAGTGTAAGGGTCACATTCTAGAATCCCTTTACCCGTCATAAAACTCCTCAATGTTTTTAACATCATATACAATTTTACAGAATACATTACACGACATTTTATAATTGTTGGCACAGTTGGTTTGATTAACGGTAACAAATCAGGTTATTGTTCCTGAATTTGCTTCATATCCCTTAAACATTTCTCTTTAACTTATTTTTGGAACTTCCGTAGAACATCCTATTGACTTTGTCCTGTTTTAAATACATTTTGGTACGTCCGGCTTATTTTGTTACAAGGAATGTTTTTATAAACTCGTTCCCCGCCCGTCCACCGGATACTTCATTGTGGCCTTGTTTACAAACACAAGTGATTGCCCTTAACCTTGAGCCTTTGTTTATATTTGTTCGACTCGGTGGGTCTTTCATTCAAACATCTGGATACTTTATTATGAATTATTTCAACCTAGACAATTCTGGTTTATTTAAAAGTACAGCGGTTATTTATTTGTACGGCCTTTCTTAATAGTATTTAGTTTTAAAATATTTTTTACTCATTCATAAAATCTTTCATTAAAGACGTCTGAATAACTGTTTAGCAATTCTGGTAACTTCAACATTTCTTGTTTATTTAATATGCAATGATTATTTGTATTTTCCCATTTAATCGTATTTAGTTTAAGATACGTTTTACGCGTTCTGGTTTTCTTTCGGCGTTTTGTGTTACGCCATTGTGCGTAATTCCTGTATTTTATTTTTGTTTTTGATTTATTTTTACTTGGTTTATTTTGATAATTTTTATACTGGTGAGATTTACTTTTAAATTTATTTTTAGCAAACAATTTGGACTTCGTTTTCAAGCAAGATTGGTTAGAATTAAAGTGCTTTGGAATTCTTGTTAAGTCTAACGGATTTGTTTCCCGACAATTAGGTCTTTCCCTAACTTGTTGGAATTTTATTTGTTTCGGCTTGTAGCCATTTTTATTTAATTCGTTGAATCCTCCCTCGTCATTAATTAATTTGTTTGTTGTAGGCTTGGTTAACCCATTTTTTGCTTTGTTTAATCCCGTTAGCTTACTTGATTCCGTTCTTTCACAGATTAATAATTCACTCTTCCTCGAATTTTCGCACAACTTGTTATTTAAATTTTTGGTAATCTCGTTCTTAACCTTATTCGTTGACAATTGTTTTGATTTTATTTTTTGTTCCCCGCTTGTATCGGTGGAACATTTTACATTTTTAGTCATATTTTTGTTTCGTGTTTGTTTATTTTTTTGTTTGTCATCGCCTAACTCGCACAAGGACCCATCTTCCTGATCCTTTCCCGTGAACAGCCCCTTCTGCACGCTATTCACTATCGGGCACTCCAATGTCGGCTCCACAGGTGTTAATTTGCCGTCGTTAATTTGCCCGTCTATATAAGACGAATCTATCATATTTATTTCCTGTTCCCCGCTTGTAACGTCGGAACATATTACATTTTTGTTAGTATTTTTGTTTGTTATTTTATTAATTTTATTACATCCTATCTCTTGTTTTATATTATTTTTATTATTATTCGATACAAGAAACTCCTGGTGCAGCAGATATCCATCAATTTCATACGTCATGAACGATCTCTCCATGTTTATCCGGGCTTTTAACGCACACAAAGTATTTGCTCCCAAGATGAGGTCAACCCGTAGATTGTCCACAATCAAGAAAACAAATTCCTTTGTGTGTCCGTTTAATGTTAGAGGTAGCATCGTTTGTAACTTGACTCGTTTACAGGTTGGCCCTAATGCTGTGACTATCGCCACATTAGCTATAGGTAGCTCATAGAATAAATTCCCGTTTTGTTTTAGGGCTATGTATTTTTCTGTTTTAATCACAGACATTTGGGCACCTGTATCAACTTGTGCAATAAACTTATGGTCTTTAATTTCGCACTCTATCACTGGACACTGGTCTATATTCTCTAGTGTTATAACCGAGTCAATTCTTTCCTCTAACAAATCGTCCCTAATAGACATGGAAAAACCGCCTAGCCTGATCTTATTATGATGGTAAACCGGCTTTTCCTTCGGTCTCTCGCTCTGAATTATTTTTGGTTGCTTATTGCTTCGGATCTCTAACCTGGTTAACTTATCTCCCTGATTGTTGCCAGAGATCCTTATATTTAGTTTTTTGGCCTGTGGTCGCTTGGTCCGGGGATAGGCGATTTAGGATGAGGGTTTTTAGGATACTTGGTCTCTTGGTATTTTGCGGTATCACCATGGGACCTTGGGTTAGGGTTAGGTTGTTGGTTTGGAGCAACCTGCCTCTGTTGACTTCTTTGAGCGTTCCCATTACCATTGCCGTTGTCAGTAACGCTGTCTAGCTGTTGTAGGAAAACTATCGCTTGTTTGATGTTACTTGTGGGGTTCCCCACACTAGCTAGCTGAACGTTACTCCCAAAGTGTTTCATTAACATGAAAATGAGATGGTTCTCTGGGATTATCGGGTCTAAGTTTTTTCGCCCTGTTTACCATCATAATAAAATACTCTGCCATAGAGTATGGTCCATTATTATGGTAGCGCCCTTGATTTATCTGTCTGCGTACCCTATCCTGCTGGCGATAACTCCAGAAATGCTCCGTGAATTCCTGCCTGAATTCAGAATAAGTTTCTGTATTGTTTTTTATGGCTTTCCACCATGCATCCGCTGCCCCTTTCAAATATCGCTCTACAATTCTTAATTTTGCAGTCTCGTCCATAGTATTGTCTATTTCAGAAAATAGATCTTCTATTTCCCCTAGGAATGTCATTGGATCTTCCTTGTCATTCCCCCAGAACTCAATCCTACGGTACGTAGCCTCCCCGTTCCTGTCTATTACCCTTGGTAAGCAAACTTGTGTTACTATCCCCGCTCCAGCGGTTTGCTTTACCTTTGCGACTTGTTGCTTTACCGATTTAATGTCCTCTTGGATATCCTGTACTTTTTCGTTTAATTTAGCCGTTTTTGTTTCCGTTTTAGTTTTTAGTCTCTCAATTTCTGTCTCATGTTCGCCTAACTTTTCATATATATGACTTGTCTTAGCCTCATTTTCTTTTTGGTAGTCATCGAACTTTCCCTGGAAAGCCTCCCATAACCGTCGTCTTTCCATTTTCTCTTCCTCCCTCCATCGTTTTTCTCTGTCCTCTCTCTCCTTCTCCTTTTGTTTTTCTTTGTCTTCTCTCTCCTTCTCTCTCTGTTTTGCTTCCTCCCTCTCTTTCTCTCTCAATTGTTTCTCTTCCTCTCTCCATTGTTTTTCTTTGTCATCTCTCTCTTTCTCCCTTTGTTTTGCTTCCTCCTTCTCTTTCTCTCTCAATTGTTTCTCCTCCTCTCTCAATCGTTTTTCTTTGTCATCTCTCTCTTTCTCCCTTTGTTTTGCTTCCTCCTTCTCTTTCTCTCTCAATTGTTTCTCCTCCTCTCTCAATCGTTTCTCTTTTTCATCTCTCTCTTTCTCTCTTTGTCTTGCTTCCGCCTTCTCCTTCTCTCGCTCTTCTTTGTCTTTTTCCTCCTTTGCCTTGAAAAAGGCCATCAATTTATCTATCTCGGGTTTTGACATTTTGATTTACTATTTAATATTCAATTATTTATTTATGTACTTATTCCTTTCTTTTCGATTTGGTTTAGGCCAGATGGTTCCTACCCGCTCTTTCGACTAAATCCTATACAAATTTATTTATTTTATTTATTTTATTTTTATTTGTACGCTCTTAGATTTGTTCAATTTATATTATTATTTAAAAATTTAATTACATTATTTAAAACATTTTGACTTCATTTATTTAAACTATCTCGATTCATTTCCATTATTTAATTATTCAATTTTGATATAGGGAACCTGTTCAAAGGCCCCACGTTGGGCGCCAATTCTGCAACGTCCCCCCACCTCCAAACCTTAACCGTCCGTACCACCGCAGCTCCACGCGGTCGTCTGCTTGCGTTGTTTAAATCCTTTCTTGCAGAATACTAGAATTTAATTGTTTACAAGAAAACATATTTATAAACAACCAAACCTCTGCCTATCACCCTGCTGGTAAAACCGTGCTAAACTCCCAGAGTTAAGTGTATGTTTCCTGCTCGTAGGGCCAAACCCACAACAAGCCTATTCCCGCTGACTACTATTTAAAATACGGATAAACACTCCTAAATTAGTGTATCAATTGTGTCTGGTCTAAGTATAGTCACACATGTCAAATAAATAGTCAGCTGGAAAGAAACACATTTAGAATAATACACATAAAAACACAGAGTCTTACCACCTGATGATGATCTGCAGAAACAGCAAGGGAACGTGCAAAATATGATTGTGTTTAAAAATACCTATTTTAAAAGGCTCCTGTGTCCTCTTAAACACAATCTGCCAGTAGATAAATCTCTGGACTTTTATTATAAAAAACCAACTAATCTTTAGACTAGCTCATGAAATTAGTAGAGAGAAACTCTTTAAAACATTAGGCTTTATCTATTGCCATTTAATGAAATTTAATTAAATTTGTTTACTGATTTGATAATCATTTTTATATTAGTTGGAAAAAGCTAAACAGTTTTTATTGGTTATTTGACACAGGATGGAATGCAAATAATCTTGATTTTTATGACATATTTAACTCTATTTATTGAAATAAAAAGAAAATTTATCCTTCAAAGTATTACACAATTATATTAGCAAAACAATTCACTGAGTTACTTCTCGTTTCTTATGCTTTGAAAAATTATACTTTGCATATAGATTAATAACATAGACATAACATAAAATTATTTTCAAAATTACACATAATAATATTTTATCTCCTATCTGGAATTGGTAAATTCATATTTTGTAACCTTTAATTTTTAAATTTATAATCTTCGAGAATTTCTCATTTTCTTTAAATAAACGGCTTATGGCCAAAAACCTTTTGTAATTTTAATATTCATTATTTTAAATATTCTGAGCACATAAATTCATTTACTTAGCATACAATTTTACTAAAATTTTATAAAGAGTGAAGTCATTGTTTTAATCTTGCAAATTTGTTTGAATTTAATAAAATTAACTAACTAAATTTGACGTGACTGATTTCGAATAAAGAAAATGACTTGCCAAAGATGTTCTTGCCGGTCCTTGGGGTCCCTCGTCTGGATTCCCTGGTCCTTGGACACCGGAAGTCGCCATCCCTGGTTCGTCGGTGGTGGTTTCCCTCTATTCGAGCGTCCTGGAGGCTGAGTCTGGAGCCTTCATCCTTGGTGGTCCTGGATGTCGAAAGCGCTGAGGTTATTGTCCATCTGGCCTGCTGACGGTCTCTACTCGCGGTCCAGCATAGCGTCCCGCGGCACCTCGTGTTAGAAAATTTTTACAGACTGTCTCTAAAAGCTTAGAGACCAAGTATATATAGCGGTGAATTTAACCTACCGCACCCCGCCTGCAAAGCTCGCTATCACTCGATTTATTCCTTGTACAGGCAAGTCGGGCAACGAAACTGTTTTAGCTTGCATAGTTTGATAATTAATTTTAGAACACTGAAAAATGTCTATTTTATTTAAACGGCTGTAACTTTTTTGTTTCTTAAGTTTTTTGAATTCTGTTTTTTCTAATGTTCATTCTAGGTTATTGTGGTTCTTTTGAAATGTCGATGAAAGTTCTACGTGGTTTGGTTCGAAAATTAGCTTTTTTAGGCACTTAGAATTTTTTCGCTTCACTCTCGATGTTCAAATTTAGTTAGTTATTACAACTTTATTTTATAACATTCTTTAATGTGGCTTAACTATTCTATTTACTGTTTTATTTAATTTTTCCCTCTTTATTAATTGTATAATTCCCTACTTGATTATTTTAAAAACAGCTTTATTTCTAAAAAACAGGAAATTACTTATTTCCCACTTGCGACGGTCTTTCACCCCGTTGCAGTGTGTGTGTGTGTGTGTGTGTGTGTGTGTGTTGTGTGCGCACGATCGTCTTATAAACTTTCATTTAAACTAATGTCCTATAACATTACTGTACCATGAGATGATTAAACAGATATCGCACTAATCTATGTGAATCTTCATGAAGGTGGAGTTAAACAGACACTACTACTGCATACCTGCGCCCAAAACTACTCTTACTCTTTGAGAGTAAATTGTAAACTGATTAAAAATGATACTGCCTTGAAAATTGTCGGAGGAGAGCCGTTTCTCATGGGCAAAGCTTTCAGTGAAACATTTTGCAATTAATTTGTCACTTCAAAGCCTCGGACTTGGCTCAACACCAGAGCGCGCTATACCAAACAGATTACCCATAAACGTTAATTACATTCAATGCCAAAATAAATACAGTCTTTATCGAGGCAGGAAAATATAACTCTACTAAACACCACTTACTTGTCCATAAAACCCCAACAAATATTAATTCCAAAGTTAGCCAAACACGAAGAAATGAGCCCGATCCCTATTTGTCACATTCCTTCTAAAGGTTTTGCCTCCCTCTGAAGATCTATCCACGAACGTCTAAACCCTCCTCTTCTTCTTCACACATTCTAGAAGAACCCTCAAGTCCTTCTGAAAAATCATTCACAACCTCCTTAACTGGTGCTCTTCTTCTCACACAAACCATTACGTCGCGATACCTTCCCAGAAGAGACATCAAGACCTTTTAACCCTTCATTCTATTGCTTCAAACAATCCATGATATACCCTTCCCTCTCTCGAACCACCTAGTACTTTCTCCAGACGACGTATTAAATTGTCTCCTCCTGTAGGGCTACAAGCTATCCCCTATCCTGCGTTCTTTATCTTCAAGAATCTATGAAGAGATCTTTCCTTCCTTGGAACAATCCCGCAGTCACCTTCTTAAGGACCCTAACTACGTAATCGTTAATCTCATCAAATATGCTACCTCTTTATCGCCTGTAGTTTTCTTGTTGAAACGTTAGATACTCCTTTACTTGTTACTTCGTTCTCTATGTCACTACATTATGCAGGCGGATTTAAGTGGTTGTTTTATTATTTCTCATCGGTTACACATTTTGTCATATCCTTACTGTTGATTTTTTTTCGAACCCGTTGTTTCAGATACTTTGATCATCACCCCTACCAATACTACCGAAATTTTGGGATCTGATCATTATTGATGATTTTTCTCCATACCATCGAGTCTTTCAGATGCTTTGATCATCACCCTTAACAATATTACCGAACTTTAGGGATCTGATCATTATTGATGATTTTTCTCCATACCATCGAGTCTTTCAGATGCTTTGATCATCACCCTTAACAATATTACCGAACTTTAGGGATCTGATCATTATTGATGATTTTTCTCCATACCATCGAGTCTTTCAGATGCTTTGATCATCACCCTTAACAATATTACCGAACTTTAGGGATCTGATCATTATTAATTATTTTGGTCGATACCACGAGTCTTTCAGAGGCTTTGATCATCACCCCTAGCAATACTACCGACATTTTGGGATCTGATCATTATTGATGATTTTTCTCCATACCAACCAGTTTTTCAGATGCTTTGATCATCACCCCTATCAATGCTACCGAAATTTGGGGTACCTGATCATTATTGATAATTTTTCTCCATACCAACGAGTCTTTCAGAGGCTTTGATCATCACCCTTACCAATAATACCGAAATTTGGGGGTCTGATCATTATTGATGATTTTTCTCGATACCACCGAGTCTTTCAGAGGCTTTGATCATCACCCTTAACAATATTACCGAACTTTAGGGATCTGATCATTATTAATTATTTTGGTCGATACCACGAGCCTTTCAGAGACTTTTATCATCACCCCTACCAATACTACCGACATTTTGGGATCTGATCATTATTGATGATTTTTCTCCATACCAACCAGTTTTTCATATGCTTTGATCATCACCCCTAGCAATACTACCGACATTTTGGGATCTGATCATTATTGATGATTTTTCTCCATACCAACCAGTTTTTCAGATGCTTTGATCATCACCCCTATCAATGCTACCGAAATTTGGGGTACCTGATCATTATTGATAATTTTTCTCCATACCAACGAGTCTTTCAGAGGCTTTGATCATCACCCTTACCAATAATACCGAAATTTGGGGGTCTGATCATTATTGATGATTTTTCTCGATACCAACGAGTCTTTCAGAGGCTTTGATCAACAACCCTACCAAATACTACTAAGATTTAGGTATCTGATCATCTTCTCTTCTCGTCCTCTTTGTTTTAATATTCATAGATGACAGTATTGCATTCTCTCTCCTATTTTTAACTTCAACATTAGTTAATTATTTTCAAATACTTAAATCTACTCCAATTTTTTCCTTTTTACTTGTTAGCAAAAATATATTCTAAACAATGGAAACGTGATTTTAATAGTCACAAACTCTATATAGTGGTTAAAAAATTAAAATTTGAAAAGACAATATGTTCCGAAACTGTAATTAATGTACGCCTCTCTTTATGGTTAAGGCATTGCAAATTTGCTTTTCTATTGTTTAGAATATATTTTTGAGTTGCATATGTAAAATGGAAAAAATCGTATTTTAGACAGTCTTTGTCACGTAGTACCCACCATTTTACTCAGTGATAGAGTGTAGACATGTAAAACTGTTTCTAAAACTTACTTCATATAAATTCTAAACTGAAAGAGGAGTTCTAATATCAAAATTATATTCTGTTTGCAGCCTGTGATGACGGTGGAAAGTACTGACAAAATTCCACTTTACAGTGGCTCTACGTTTTTGTCCAATCATTTTGTCATTATTGTTCCATCACACTTACAAATGATTTACAAACTCTGCTTAATCTTAATGGAGTCATTATATCCATTCGCCAACTATTTCCGTATCTCAAAAACATGCCAACTATTTTAATTAACTATAAACCCCCCTCGCGGCTCGGTGCGGATCACTAATGGGGTCGTACACTTTTGGAGATAATCAGTTCCGAAAATATTGTGCCTTACAGTTACAGTCTGTAGGTTATAAGGTAAAAGGGACACACTCGTTATTGGCCAGATGATTGCCTTTGCCTTAACTAAATTTAGCAAAGGCGGGAGCGTTGTAAACATAACCTAGATCTCTAACGCGTGACGTAACCACTTTAAACTCGTAGGTTTTACTTTATTACACTGATCTCTGAATACACTAAAGAAAAAAGTTTTTTTGCTTAGTATAACAATACAAATAAATGAAACTAAATAATTCTAAACGTACTAAAAAACAAAACGGCGAAAAACTAAAAATTATTTAATATTTATATTCGCACGGAAATTCTAAATTATCTTAGGAGGTTTAATAGGGACCTTTAACACTACAATGAATTCGATATAACCCAAAAAATCACTTTAAATAAACATTTTTAACTTCTATGGAAAACAACCCTATTAGCCTACGAAAAGAAAGGGAAACATTAATAGTCCATATTTATTTTACATAGATATTTTTAATAACTTGGAGCAGCTGTGGTGTGATTTTCAATTATAAATAAATAAAACTTCTTAAACCACACAAACTTTTTATTTACCTCCTAATGTACATTTCGATTGCAAAGCAATCATCTTCAGAGGAAATTACAAGACTAACTTGTAAAATTAATTTTGGAACCAATTATGCTATTTTGGCCAAGATGTCATGAAAATAACAGC
>JBAIZL010000390.1:162500-173930 GCA_036971475.1 Prosapia bicincta
TGTTATATTCCTAATAAAATGTGGGAAACGGACCCATTACTGTCGCTTATATATTTAATAAAACCATGGACAAAGTGGGCATATCTCTTCACCTCGATTTACTTCATCTACTGGCCCTGCTCACGTGTTCCCATAATATCCCAAAAGTTATGCCTAAGAAGCATTCAATGTATAGTTTCATTGACCGTACTCAACTCCATCTAAGCTTCTTTACCCTTCTAATTTAACGGGAAGGCAAATCAATATAATCCCAATAGAGAGTTTTTCTACTTTAGGTAAACCTGATGACATGATCATCCTTATACTACCTAATCCTCCCTTAATCCTACCTAAATTCGGAATCCTTTCTTATCCTTAGAAGGCAAAAATAATCATGTTGACTGCTTGTATTACAACTAAGGAACGAACAAAGGAAAAAACTAAAAGATCATTCAATTCCTTCCATTAGCTCACACTCTCCCGATATACACCTTGTACAAATTTTCAATCGTCAATAAAATACGTTCATATTAATGCAATCAAGTGCAAATGCATTTCTTTTAATCCTAGAGTCGATGCCAATTGATGTTAATACAGTTGTTTCAAATATTTATTCAATAATTAAGTTATAAAAATTTCGGATTCGAACTGAGTATCTTCAAGTCTAGCGCTTTTTGGCACTAAGCCAACTTTACACAGCTAGAATTGAACTACTTAAAGATCTATATGAAAAAGGCTCCAATGCATGACCTTAAATTGTTGCCATGGTTACCACACAACATTTTAAATAATGCTCTAGGACTAAAAATGAATGAAAAGAATGAAATATTTTAAAAAACTGGAATAACGTTATCGAACCTTGCTTCACAAACAGACAATGCAAAAGGAAAACGAAAAAGAAACTACAACACAATGGTGGCGATGAAAAAAATGAAAACGTATAAATAGTAACAAACAAAAATAATATTTCAACACCATACAAAGAAAGGAAAATGGTAATTTGCAAGGAAATTTGATTTCAATTTTGTAATTATAAAACAAAAAGGAACTAAATAAAAATTAGTATTTCACTTGTTTCGCCAGTTTTTAATATTCTTATTCTGACATGAGTATATACATATTTATATTAATCCTAATTATTAAAAAGAAACTAAAATTAGAGAATAGACTTAAAAAATTTTATATCACATGTTTTACGTGAAACTAAGTAACTAAGATCCTGACGAAGTTATTTGAAGTGAGGAAAACGGAAAAATTTGAAAAAGATTAGGAGCACGTTGAAGACGAAAAAGCTACCTCTAAACCCTGAGGTATGTGAATCAACCCTTATTTTTGCTCAAAGTACCAAGTAATTTTACACTGTCAAAAAGAAAGTGGACAAGTATTCAATGTAGGCTAAAATGATTTTCCCTTGCTTTTTTAAACAAAATTTTTAACACTTAAATTATTATCAATAGCACTTCTTGGACTTGATTAATTCAGTTATTATACAGTGTACTAAACGACATTTTCATTTAAAAATAAATGTTGGTACATTTTATACCGAAAAGAAATAATCGATTTTTATTTTGCTGTTCTTTAGTTTTTAACAAAGGTACTTTCATTTTTTTGTAATAATTGACGGTTTTTTTTAGTACATATCTTACTAAACACGTAATACAAAAAAAAAAATTGTAAAATCAATTCCTTTAAGTATAAAAAAATTACTTTAGTTTCGTTTTATTTTATAATTACTAATTAATGTAAATCCACACGTCAGAATGACAATATTGAATGGGAAAATAGAAAGCTAATTTCCTTGCAATTTTCTATATCCCTTTCTATGTATGGTGTTGGAATATTATTTTTGTTTGTATTTAAACGCTTTCTTATTTTTCGTCGCTTGCATTTTGCTGTAGTTTCTTTTCGATTTCCTCTCGCATTGTCCGTTTGTGAAGGAAGGTTCGATACCATTAATCTAGTTTGTTTATTTTATTCTTTTCATTCATCTTTAATCCTAGAGCATTTTGCATGATATTTTGTGGTAACCATGGAAACAATTTTAAGTTGTAAGATAGAGGTTTCGACGAAAAACAAATGGCGCAAAAAATATTCATGTACATACAAAAAAATTTATATTGTATTCGTATCAATATTCGTGTGATCTTTAAAAAATACACTACTAGCTATAGGAAAGTTGGCTCAGTGCCACAGCGACAGACTTCGAGCATGAAGGTACTCAATTCAAATCCTACCTAGACCCCCAATTTTTTTATAATTTAATTATTGAATAAATATTTGAAAAAACTGTATTAACATCAATTTATGTGTTCGCCTACCCTAAAAACCCCCGAATAACGAGTTTTGATCAATTTTGAATTGTACTTACGGAAAATTCCCGGAGAAGAGGTTGATGTCATCCGCCCTGGACCCCAGGTACTCCGGGGGTCATTACGGATATCATATTCGTGTTCAGCGACCAAAAAAAAAACCCCGAGTACTAAAATCCGGCCCATTTCGCCCTGGGCCCCAGGTACTCCGGGGGTCATTACGGATATCATACTCATGTTCAGCGACCAAAAAAAAACCCCGAGTACTAACATTCCGCCCATTTCTGTGATTATTCACAGAGTTATACATTTTTTTTTAATCGAGCCAGTGAATGCACTTTTAAAAAATGCATTTCTCTTATCCACCGATGCAATTTTGATTTCTTATAAAGTGGCTATGTTCACAAACTTTCGTGGTGGCTTCCTCAATCGAATGCAAAAAACCGCATTTCGATCCGACTTACTGCACCAATTATCGTAGGTTTGGCCTATTTTTGTGCTTTATTTCCTCGCCTAGTAATAATTAGTAAAGCCTTTTAGGAACAGTACACGACTGGCGAATTCAAGCAGTAGTCGTCCATTTGTGCATCAAATGACGCAGTGAAACGAAGGTAGTTTACACAACTGGCTGGTCGATGTTAGACTTAACAAAGTTATTTTTATGCAATTCCTACTTAGTTCACACTCTCCATACGTTTATTTATTTATATATCTGGTTCAAAATTTCAATCGATAGTAACATACTTTTTATTCATCGACTCAAGTTCTTTAAATTTGTAGTCGATGAAACCTCGCGTTTTTTTCAAATATAATCCATTAATTACATTTAATTAATCAATTTTAATAGTTATTGCTTACTATTTGGACACTTCATATTGCCATTCTGTCATGTGTATATACATATTTATATTAATTGTAATTATTTAATAAAAAGTAACTAAAATAGAAATTTCTTTGTTGACCTAAGTAGGAATTGACTTTAAAAGATTTTGGTTATAATACTTGTTTATTAACATTTGTTGATTCCATCTTCGCGTGAGCTACTAGTAATCACTTACACTTTAAAAATGTTAAAACTTGCCTATAGTAGCACTTACTTTGCTTGTTGAGGACGGCCGTTTCGGGAGATGTGTCCCTTTGTCAACTCAGACCGTAACTGATCTCAAGGTTTACGTAAGTTAGGGTGGGGGTGGGATATTTTGGTGGTGTGGGTGTATTTTGTGTATTAGGAGTTATGATGTCAAAAAGTGCGTGCGAGTTGTAATGTAATTGTGTATTGAGTATGTGTGTAGGGTGTAGTTTGAAGTGTCGTTATTTTTTGTATTGTTCGGTTGTGTAGCGTTGGTTATTTCTGTGTTGTTTATGAAGAATTTGTAGGTTAGATGTTATGTCTATGTAGTCATGTTTTGTGGAGTTGAGATGATCAGCGAAGTTTGATTGGTAGTTATTGTTTTTTAGTGCTTTTATATGTTCTTGGTAACGTGTGTAGAATGACCTCCCTGTCTGGTCTATGTAAAAACTGGGGCATGAACTGCAAGTTAGTTTGTAAACTCCAGTGGTGTTGTAAATGTCGTTGATTTATTAGTAAATCTATCTTAACCGAACACTTTGTCTGTTTGCCTGTAAAATAGGAATGTATTAATTAATGCAACATACTAGTGTTGTGTGTTATAAAGAGACATGCATTCAGTTTATATTATTTTATGAATGTTTGTGCAATCAAACTATGTTAGTTTTTTTCAAATTTAAAGCACTATTTACGATTTGCGGCATTTGAAAAATGTTTGTTCTTGTTTAATATGTATTTTTATTGTTAATATTGAATTCGTTCTATTAGCTCACACTCTCCTGATATGTATCTTATACAAATACATTTTTATTCATCCAATCACGTTCAAATACATTTTTTAACCTATAGTGGATGACAATTGATGTTAATAGAGTTAAATTTTAATATTTCAAATATTTATTCAATATTTAAATTGGACAAATTTGGGTGTTTTAGGTGTGGTTTGAACTGAATATCTTTACCTTTCAAAGTCTAGCGCTTTTGGCACTAAGCCAACTTTTCCATAGCTAGAAGTATATTTCTTAAAGAAGTATAGGCCTATATGAATTTTTCTTTTGCTTCTATTTGGTTGTTGTCGAAAGCTCCATTGTACAATCTTAGACTGTTGCCCTGGTTACCATACAATACCGTAATTAATGTTCTAGGATTAAAAATAAATGAAAACAACAAACAAACAAACTAGATTAATAGCATCGAACCTTGTTTTATAAACGGACAATGCGAAAGAAACTAAAACACAACGCATGCTATTGAGAAAGAAAATCAAAAGCGCCAAGGAAAGTTTGCAAATGGAATAGAAGCTTAGCGCCTATTGGATAGAGGAAAATGGAAAATTGCAAGGAAATTCGATTTATATTTTGGCACTTAATATTGCCATTCTGTCATAAGTAATTTGATTATGAAATAAAAACAAAATATGTCTGACTTAAGTAGGAGTTGACTATAATAAAAAAAATTTCATATTACCTGTTTAGCAACATTTATAAGAAACAAAAATATCTTTGGTGATGGTGTAACCGTCAACTGCTATATTTTTTTTTACTGTAATCTAGATTTGTAAAAAATAATTTTTCATCATCCGAAAAAAGCAATCCTCTGACCTGTCATTAAATTGTAACGTCATCAAGGAGTGACAAATAGGTCCACAAGCAGATGACAAATACAAGACGTGATGTCAGCCAACCCATAGTAAAGAAGTGATCGTTCAAGAGAGCAAGCCTAGGAATAGTTATAGGCCTTAGTAAGCCATTCCTAAAAACATTTACACTGTTTAACTCGTTAAATTTACAATTAGATGTAACCATAAGATTCCGACACTTACTTGTGTAAACGCTCAGCAAGCTTTTAATGTGGTAGTACTTCGGTCAACTCCAAATTTTTGTTTTTACACTGATTAATTAAAAATAAATAATTTTTTAATTTCACAACAAAAATAACGTTTAAAATTAAACTGTGTCCTACAGACATAACATTGCCGTTAAGACAGACCCCTTTCTCAAGTTATTGCATTGTTTATTTATGAAAGGGTTTACTTTTTGCGATTTTTCTAAGCACAAAATTTTTCAGGTCTTATAAATACAAATATCATGTTTTTTTTTCAAAATAATATTTATATGACATCAAAACACACATTATACAGAAATTTCAGTATCTACGTTTGATATGTAGTTAGCTAAAAAATGTTTGATTCCTGGACATGAGATCTTTTAAAAATAAAAAGTAATGTTAGAAAAGGAATACTATAAAGTGTTATTGAGAAAGAAAATCAAAAGCGCCAAGGAAAGTTTGCAAATGGAATAGAAGCTGAGCGCCTATTGGTTAGAGGAAAATGGAAAATTGAAAGGAAATTCGATTTATATTTTGGCACTTAATATTGCCATTCTGTCATAAGTAATTTGATTATGAAATAAAAACAAAATATGTATGACTTAAGTAGGAGTTGACAAAAAAAAAAATGTCATATTACCTTTTTAGCAACACATAAGAAACAAAAATATCTATAGTTATGGTGTAACCGTCAACCGGTTAGTACAAAACGTGATGTCAGCCAACCCATGGTAAAGAAGCGATCCTCTGACCTATCATTAACTTGTAACCTCATGAAGGAGTGACAAATACAAAACGTGATGTGAGCCAACCCATGGTAAAGAAGCAATCCTCTGACCTGTCATTAACTTGTAACGTCATGAAGGAGTGACAAATACAAAACGTGATGTCAGCCAACCCATAGTAAAGAAGCGATCCTCTGACCTATCATTAACTTGTAACCTCATGAAGGAGTGACAAATACAAAACGTGATGCCAGCCAACCAATAGTAAAGAAGCGATCCTCTGACCTATCATTAACTTGTAACCTCATGAAGGAGTGACAAATACAAAACGTGATGTCAGCCAACCCATAGTAAAGAAGCGATCCTCTGACCTATCATTAACTTGTAACCTCATGAAGGAGTGACAAATACAAAACGTGATGTGAGCCAACCCATGGTAAAGAAGCAATCCTCTGACCTGTCATTAACTTGTAACGTCATGAAGGAGTGACAAATACAAAACGTGATGTCAGCCAACCCATAGTAAAGAAGCGATCCTCTGACCTATCATTAACTTGTAACCTCATGAAGGAGTGACAAATACAAAACGTGATGCCAGCCAACCAATAGTAAAGAAGCGATCCTCTGACCTATCATTAACTTGTAACGTCATCAAGGAGTGACAAATACAAAACGTGATGTCAGCCAACCCATGGTAAAGAAGCGATCCTCTGACCTATCATTAACTTGTAACCTCATGAAGGAGTGACAAATACAAAACGTGATGTCAGCCAACCCATAGTAAAGAAGCGATCCTCTGACCTATCATTAACTTGTAACGTCATCAAGGAGTGACAAATACAAAACGTGATGTCAGCCAACCCATGGTAAAGAAGCGATCCTCTGACCTATCATTAACTTGTAACGTCATCAAGGAGTGACAAATACAAAACGTGATGCCAGCCAACCCATAGTAAAGAAGCGATCCTCTGACCTATCATTAACTTGTAACCTCATGAAGGAGTGACAAATACAAAACGTGATGTCAGCCAACCCATAGTAAAGAAGCGATCCTCTGACCTATCAATAACTTGTAACCTCATGAAGGAGTGACAAATACAAAACGTGATGCCAGCCAACCAATAGTAAAGAAGCGATCCTCTGACCTATCATTAACTTGTAACGTCATCAAGGAGTGACAAATACAAAACGTGATGTCAGCCAACCCATAGTAAAGAAGCGATCCTCTGACCTATCATTAACTTGTAACCTCATGAAGGAGTGACAAATACAAAACGTGATGCCAGCCAACCAATAGTAAAGAAGCGATCCTCTGACCTATCATTAACTTGTAACGTCATCAAGGAGTGACAAATACAAAACGTGATGTCAGCCAACCCATGGTAAAGAAGCAATCCTCTGACCTGTCATTAACTTGTAACGTCATGAAGGAGTGACAAATACAAAACGTGATGTCAGCCAACCCATAGTAAAGAAGCGATCCTCTGACCTATCATTAACTTGTAACGTCATCAAGGAGTGACAAATACAAAACGTGATGTCAGCCAACCCATGGTAAAGAAGCGATCCTCTGACCTATCATTAACTTGTAACGTCATCAAAGAGTGACAAATACAAAACGTGATGTCAGCCAACCCATGGTAAAGAAGCAATCCTCTGACCTGTCATTAACTTGTAACGTCATGAAGGAGTGACAAATACAAAACGTGATGTCAGCCAACCCATGGTAAAGAAGCGATCCTCTGACCTATCATTAACTTGTAACGTCATGAAGGAGTGACAAATACAAAACGTGATGTCAGCCAACCCATAGTAAAGAAGCGATCCTCTGACCTGTCATTAACTTGTAACGTCATCAAGGAGTGACAAATACAAAACGTGATGTCAGCCAACCCATAGTAAAGAAGCAATCCTCTGACCTGTCATTAACTTGTAACGTCATCAATGAGTGTCAAATACAAAACGTGATGTCAGCCAACCCATAGTAAAGAAGCAATCCTCTGACCTGTCATTAACTTGTAACGTCATCAAGGAGTGACAAATACAAAACGTGATGCCAGCCAACCAATAGTAAAGAAGCGATCCTCTGACCTGTCATTAACTTGTAACGTCATCAAGGAGTGACAAATACAAAACGTGATGTCAGCCAACCCATAGTAAAGAAGCAATCCTCTGACCTGTCATTAACTTGTAACGTCATCAAGGAGTGACAAATACAAAACGTGATGCCAGCCAACCCATAGTAAAGAAGCAATCCTCTGACCTGTCATTAACTTGTAACGTCATCAAGGAGTGACAAATACAAAACGTGATGTCAGCCAACCCATAGTAAAGAAGCAATCCTCTGACCTGTCATTAACTTGTAACGTCATCAAGGAGTGACAAATACAAAACGTGATGCCAGCCAACCCATAGTAAAGAAGCAATCCTCTGACCTGTCATTAACTTGTAACGTCATCAAGGAGTGACAAATACAAAACGTGATGTCAGCCAACCCATAGTAAAGAAGCAATCCTCTGACCTGTCATTAACTTGTAACCTCATGAAGGAGTGACAAATACAAAACGTGATGTCAGCCAACCCATAGTAAAGAAGCAATCCTCTGACCTGTCATTAACTTGTAACGTCATCAAGGAGTGACAAATACAAAACGTGATGTCAGCCAACCCATAGTAAAGAAGCGATCCTCTGACCTGTCATTAACTTGTAACGTCATCAAGGAGTGACAAATACAAAACGTGATGTCAGCCAACCCATAGTAAAGAAGCAATCCTCTGACCTGTCATTAACTTGTAACGTCATCAAGGAGTGACAAATACAAAACGTGATGTCAGCCAACCCATAGTAAAGAAGCGATCCTCTGACCTGTCATTAACTTGTAACCTCATGAAGGAGTGACAAATACAAAACGTGATGTCAGCCAACCCATAGTAAAGAAGCAATCCTCTGACCTGTCATTAACTTGTAACGTCATCAAGGAGTGACAAATACAAAACGTGATGTCAGCCAACCCATAGTAAAGAAGCAATCCTCTGACCTGTCATTAACTTGTAACCTCATGAAGGAGTGACAAATACAAAACGTGATGTCAGCCAACCCATAGTAAAGAAGCAATCCTCTGACCTGTCATTAACTTGTAACATCATCAAGGAGTGACAAATACAAAACGTGATGTCAGCCAACCCATAGTAAAGAAGCAATCCTCTGACCTGTCATTAACTTGTAACCTCATGAAGGAGTGACAAATACAAAACGTGATGTCAGCCAACCCATAGTAAAGAAGCAATCCTCTGACCTGTCATTAACTTGTAACGTCATCAAGGAGTGACAAATACAAAACGTGATGTCAGCCAACCCATAGTAAAGAAGCAATCCTCTGACCTGTCATTAACTTGTAACCTCATGAAGGAGTGACAAATACAAAACGTGATGTCAGCCAACCCATAGTAAAGAAGCAATCCTCTGACCTGTCATTAACTTGTAACGTCATCAAGGAGTGACAAATACAAAACGTGATGTCAGCCAACCCATAGTAAAGAAGCGATCCTCTGACCTGTCATTAACTTGTAACGTCATCAAGGAGTGACAAATACAAAACGTGATGTCAGCCAACCCATAGTAAAGAAGCAATCCTCTGACCTGTCATTAACTTGTAACGTCATCAAGGAGTGACAAATACAAAACGTGATGTCAGCCAACCCATAGTACAGAAGCGATCCTCTGACCTGTCATTAACTTGTAACCTCATGAAGGAGTGACAAATACAAAACGTGATGTCAGCCAACCCATAGTAAAGAAGCAATCCTCTGACCTGTCATTAACTTGTAACGTCATCAAGGAGTGACAAATACAAAACGTGATGTCAGCCAACCCATAGTAAAGAAGCAATCCTCTGACCTGTCATTAACTTGTAACGTCATCAAGGAGTGAAAAATACAAAACGTGATGTCAGCCAACCCATAGTAAAGAAGCAATCCTCTGACCTGTCATTAACTTGTAACGTCATCAAGGAGTGACAAATACAAAACGTGATGTCAGCCAACCCATAGTAAAGAAGCAATCCTCTGACCTGTCATTAACTTGTAACGTCATCAAGGAGTGACAAATACAAAACGTGATGCCAGCCAACCAATAGTAAAGAAGCAATCCTCTGACCTGTCATTAACTTGTAACGTCATCAAGGAGTGACAAATACAAAACGTGATGTCAGCCAACCCATAGTAAAGAAGCGATCCTCTGACCTGTCATTAACTTGTAACCTCATGAAGGAGTGACAAATACAAAACGTGATGTCAGCCAACCCATAGTAAAGAAGCAATCCTCTGACCTGTCATTAACTTGTAACGTCATCAAGGAGTGACAAATACAAAACGTGATGTCAGCCAACCCATGGTAAAGAAGCGATCCTCTGACCTGTCATTAACTTGTAACGTCATCAAGGAGTGACAAATACAAAACGTGATGTCAGCCAACCCATGGTAAAGAAGCAATCCTCTGACCTGTCATTAACTTGTAACGTCATGAAGGAGTGACAAATACAAAACGTGATGTCAGCCAACCCATAGTAAAGAAGCGATCCTCTGACCTATCATTAACTTGTAACCTCATGAAGGAGTGACAAATACAAAACGTGATGTGAGCCAACCTATGGTAAAGAAGCGATCCTCTGACCTGTCATTAACTTGTAACGTCATCAAGGAGTGACAAATACAAAACGTGATGTCAGCCAACCCATAGTAAAGAAGCGATCCTCTGACCTGTCATTAACTTGTAACCTCATGAAGGAGTGACAAATACAAAACGTGATGTGAGCCAACCTATGGTAAAGAAGCGATCCTCTGACCTGTCATTAACTTGTAACGTCATCAAGGAGTGACAAATACAAAACGTGATGTCAGCCAACCCATAGTAAAGAAGCGATCCTCTGACCTGTCATTAACTTGTAACGTCATCAAGGAGTGACAAATACAAAACGTGATGTCAGCCAACCCATAGTAAAGAAGCGATCCTCTGACCTGTCATTAACTTGTAACGTCATCAAGGAGTGACAAATACAAAACGTGATGTCAGCCAACCCATGGTAAAGAAGCGATCCTCTGACCTATCATTAACTTGTAACGTCATCAAAGAGTGACAAATACAAAACGTGATGTCAGCCAACCCATGGTAAAGAAGCAATCCTCTGACCTGTCATTAACTTGTAACGTCATGAAGGAGTGACAAATACAAAACGTGATGTCAGCCAACCCATGGTAAAGAAGCGTTCCTCTGACCTATCACTAACTTGTAACGTTATGAAGGAGTGACAAATACAAAACGTGATGTCAGCCAACCCATAGTAAAGAAGCAATCCTCTGACCTGTCATTAACTTGTAACGTCATCAAGGAGTGACAAATACAAAACGTGATGCCAGCCAACCAATAGTAAAGAAGCGATCCTCTGACCTGTCATTAACTTGTAACGTCATCAAGGAGTGACAAATACAAAACGTGATGTCAGCCAACCCATAGTAAAGAAGCA
>JBAIZL010000392.1:0-2500 GCA_036971475.1 Prosapia bicincta
TAGACATTTTACATTTACTTTTTAAAGCATATCGTGTGGATTTCTGCGAGACTCCGAAGCACAGGTTAGTGTATTAAAGATAACGCCTTATTTTCAAGGTACAAAATAAGTTTTTGCTATTTAAATTATTATTTTTAATTTTTTAATTTTACAATTTAGTTAAATATATATATTTATTAATAGGTTATGTGTGATTATTGGTTAGGGAAAATTTTCGAATTATAAAACTTTTACGTGTACTACTTAATGTGCAAAAATTTTAAATACAAGGGGAAAATAAATGTGGTTAGGTTCTAATTTATATTTTAACTATTATTATTATTATACAATTTCAAAAATATAAGCTTTATAAGGAAGGCATTATTATTGTATGTATAAACACAGAATAAAGACTTTATTCAACTTTTCTTTGAGCTTAGTTTGTGAGGTTATGTTAACACAAATAAAAGTCATACACCAAACTCACAAATTATTAATTTATTAACTCAAACGTGTTTCAATGACAAAGTCATCATCATCATAAAGTGTTGCTATTACAAAATCAGTTAGGGTTTTAAGTTAGTGATGTAATAGCAACATTCAATGATGATGATGAGTTTGTCATTGAAACGCGTCTGACTTAATAAATGAATAACTTGTGAGTTTTATTTGTAAAGACTTTATTATTGATAGTGATGTGTGATATAATTATTGTAAATTTTGTTTTCGTGATAAAAATATATCAACAATACTCTAATAATATCAACTTTTTACTTACTTTCATATTTATAATGTGTAACATATTACTAATGGGGGTTACTACCTATTTAGTACTGACCATCATAAAAACATATCACTTATCTATCGGCGTAAAAATGTCGATATATATTTGGGACGGAATATATTGGTAACTCATTATAAGGTATAATGGTATATATAAATGTATAAGGTACCTTATTTTTACGTTTCTCTTTTACAACATATTGGCGTTTGCGAAAATAATTTGTAATACTTATTATGATATAAATATTACACATTAAAACCTAACAAAATATATATTATAGGTCACTTATCATACGTTCTGAGAAAATTAATTGCCGATCAATGAAATCACTTATAACTGTATTATAGCAGAACAAATACCATCCGCACTATCAGGAACGGTCTATAAAATAATAGATCAATAATAAATATAATATATTACTAAAAATATATCACATTTCGAATTGCCTCTTAGATCACTGTCAGTGCTGTAATATTACTAATAAAGAATATCTCTTAAACAGAGAAGTTCTGCCCCAGCTTGAAACGGTCTGAATTAACGTTTCAATTAGGAAATTAATAATTTCTTATTTTTTAAATACCAATTTAAATATTTAAATAATAAAGTTTTAATTTATGGTATAATAAACATAGTAAAGAGTCAAGAAGTCAATAAAATTTTGAATAAGTATTATTAAGACAAATTAAAAATTATAATAGCATGAAACTGTAATAACTACCATAATAATAGACTACTACCGTAATAATATTACTACCGTAATAGAACTATTATCGACATTTTGAAATGACCAGAAAAATCCATAATAAACAGTAGTGAAAACAGAATTTAAAAAACTCAAATAACAAAAACGTTACAGCCATTTAAAAATAATAGACATTTTTCAGTGTTCTAAAACAGATAACAAAATTATGCAGGTTAAAACTAATACGTTGTCCAACCCGCCCGTACAAGAAACAATCACAAAGATAGCGACGAGCTGAGAGCGGAGACGAAGCCCCAATACAGCCCCAATGACACAGCCGCAATAAATACAGGAACTTAAGGACTTGTAAGGCAGCATGTAAAAATTTTATAATACTAGGGGCTAAAGCCCACTATGTCGGATCGCGCCTAGGGCAATCATCACCAGGCCAGATGGGACCGAAATAGCCACGTTCCTGCCGTCTACTTCCATCCATGGACGAAGGCTCCAGACTCAGCCTCCAGGACGCGGAAATGCAGAAAGACTTCCAAGGATGGCAACTTCCGATGTCCAGGGACCAGGGAATCCAGACGAGAGAACTCCAGGACCGGCAGGGAAATCCTTGGCAAGTAATTTTCTCTATTATATACGAATTAGCGTCAAATTTAGTGAATTAAATTTATTAAATTCAAATTACCAATTAAACTTAAACAATGACTTCATTCTATGTTGAATAATTAAATAAATCTTAAAAGTAATAAAATCAATTAGTATAACAGAAATGTTGAAATAATGAATAATAAATATTAAATTTACAAAGTGGTTTTGGCCATAAGCCAATCATTTTCAAGAAGACCAGATTTATTGAATCATATACACTTTAAAATTATTTATAATAAAATGTGAATTTACCAATTCAATCTTGAAATAAGAAGATAAGTATTTTATTATGTTAAATTTGGAAATCATTTTTTTTTTCAATATGAAAATGTAATTAATGAATTGTATATGAAATGTAGGTTTTAAATATGTGAAAATTAACGAACTTTTAGTTA
>JBAIZL010000392.1:7500-71403 GCA_036971475.1 Prosapia bicincta
TCTATCAGCTCACACTCTCCTGATATATATCTTCTACAAATTTCCAATCCTTAAAAACACATTTTATTCACTCAATCAAATTCAAATAGATTTTTTTTAAACATTCTTTGGATCACATCAGATGTTAACACAAATTGTTCACATATTTATTTATTAATTAAATTATAAAAATTTGGTGGTCTTGGCCAGATTTGAACTGAGTATCTTCAAGTTCAAAGTCTAGCTTTTTAGCACAGAGGCAACTTTCTCACAACTAGAAGACCTTATCTCATAGAAATATATGAATCTTTTTGTTGCTCCCATCTAGTTGTCGTTGAATATTTCATTGTACAACCTTAAATTTTTGCCTTAGTTACCACACAATATCTTTAATAACGGTCCAGGATTAAAAATATTTGAAAAGGAAAAGTAAACAAACAGGATTAAGTATTCAACCTTTTTTCATAAACGGACAATGGGAAAAGAAATCTAAAAGAAGATCTAAAATGCAAGCGACAAAAAAAAGAAAGTGTATAAATAGTAACCAAAAAAATAATAGTCCAACAACATACATGAAAAGGAAAATGGAAAAATTACAAAAAAATTAGTTTTATATTTTGCCACCTAATACTGTTATTATCACATATTTATATACATAAAAAAAAACTAAAATTAAAAATTTTCTTTGTTTACTTAAGTGGGAATTGTCTTTAAAAAAAATATATATATATATATTACTTGTTATGCATTATTGAGATGCAATGATAGTTTTTTGATTACTAAATGACTTTCGTAATAATAATTTTATAGAGAAGTACGTAATAAATATGTGTGCAGCGAATAGCTTTATAATGTAATGGTGGCCCTTCAACAGCGTACGAAGTTGGGTTTGCAGATTTGCACGCATTAACATATAGATGAACGTGGCGATGTTTTATTCTGCGAAATTATGCAAACATCTTCCATCATCTCCAGCTATTTGTAAATAAATTCTGTAACACATTTGACAAGTTGGATTACCACAAGGTGATTAATTTAACTTACCATCACTATTTATGCTTTTCGAATTGTAAAAGTGTTTTTCAAGCTACGTATGACCAAATGAAAAATCTATATTGGTCTGTGGTATATCAGAAATTTTATTCTAGCATTTTTTTGAAATTTCTGCCCAACCGAATAGCTCTACCTTATTATGAATCTAGATTTTACAACCTACTCCGAATCTAATGTCTTCTCTTACTGTGAGCTTATACGCAAAGGGTACGAACTATTTTACTGCGAAATAACATTTTAAACGAATAGTATACAAGAAGCATGCTATACCTTACCTTTTGACAAACTAAAATGTTCTAAATCTATACTTATGTACAAATATAAAATATAATATAGTATTACTTGGAAATTTTATTTATATGGATGGAGTGGTTTTCTATGGATGATTTCAAGTTTATTGTCGTAAATTGTACAGTTTAAAATAATTATAAATTGCAGTTAAAATCGGATTATTAATGAAATAAAAATCTTAAATATTTCAACATTTTGGAGTGAGAATTTATATATACTGCAACTGATTTATTTTATATCTCAATATCTGTATTCACCAGTGTAGAGCCATTTGCATTGGAACCAGAGTGTACACGGCCTACAACTATATAACTGCAAAGGTAGTGCGTTCTGGTTATTTGTACAGTTAATTGCGTAATATAAATTCAGAATGCTCAGGAATGGAATCGAGGCACAACATGTGCTCCCCAAAGTGGGAGACTGCGGAGGGAGGTACTGCAGACGTGATCGGAATGTTTGCCACCTGGTTTCTGCAATATGTTCAATCTGTGACAAGACAAAGAGAATTGACTAACTCTAATAAGCAACAATTGACTAATATAGTTATTTCAATAAGATATTTTATAAAAGTAGATAATCAGATATTTCTAAATACACATTGGCAGTTTAAAATAAGCCTTGCACTACACAAATACTTGAAAGTGTTAAAAGTGAATCAAATTAAATGAACATTTTTGTCTTCTCAAGTAGGATATAGGTTGAAATAAAATCTGTGAGGTGAGTTTAACTACTTTGCCAAGGACAGAGATGATGTTACATTTATTTCGATAAAAGACATGCATAGTGTGAATGATGTTATGATAATATTGTTCCTAAACTAACTTATTAGATTTAAGAGCCTAATGCACATAAACACATATCCCGATGTAAAGAGCTATTGCAGGTTATAGTCACACGCGAATATTTTCCTATACGAGAACATGCTTTAAAAAATATGTTCAGTTGTAAACATGGGTAAACCAAGTTTCTTAGCGGGTAAATTACATAAAGTCACACAGTAGGATATAACATACTCTTGTTGCTGATCTGTGTATAACAATTATTTCATATCAGCTGTTGTTTTTTTTTTGATTTAAACCACTTGCACAGTACTACATAACCAAGCATTTTACTTCGCTTTCCTATACTTGAAATATTACTTGCTCAGTATATTGGGCACTTGAGTTGTGTAAACTGTATGGATTGTTGTGTTTGCATTGCCACGAGCAGTGCATATTAGTTACGTCATAAACAGAGAGAATCCTCCCTCACAATGCAGCCAGACAAACGCATGCAGGGAATACAGAGTGTACGCTTGTAATATTATTTTAGGCAAAAATGTTACATATTACAGCAGCATCATGAAACAAACTGAAATATTAGTTTAAAAATAAAAATAAAAAATATTTTATATATTATAATTCTATGTATAGTAATGCTGATTGAGATATGAAATCCACAAGCCTGTTTTTTTAGAAATGCGCCAGAGAGTTGGCAGGGGTTTGGAAGTCGCTACGTAAATGCTAAAATGTCTCTTATTTTGTGTTCGTCGAATCAAAAACACGTTGCAAGATGGGGCGTAGCAAACATGGATTTTTTAAAAATTTTAACTGTTTTAATTTAATTTAAAATAATGTATCTAATGTGTAGAAGTATTTAAAGATTTCCTTTAATATTTTATTTCTTTTCAAGAAATGTTTATTCACTGAATACTCCACAGCGGGCGAGGTTGCAAGCCAACACGAATCTTAAATAAATAATGGCAACGTCTGATCCAGGAACCACGTTGTACAACACAAATTCCAGTTACAGTTAAGTTCAAGATTTAATGTAAAGTTTAAATCAAAATTTAACTGGGCCCGGCAAAATAGTACAAGTTTTCATATTTTAAAAATGCAGAAAGTTATAAGTAAATCGTAAAATGCAATATCAATTTTTTAACTGTTGGATAAAATTAAATTGAAATGTATTTTATTTTAAATAGAAGTAATTTCTATGTGGATATCATATGTCAATGCCATACATTCTAAAATAATAAAATGTTTGCATAAATTCATAATATGTTAAAAGAATGTAAAACCAGATCTAAAAACAGTGTAAACGTTTCAAATGTATTTTCTTTTCTTTTTATCTTTTTTGTAATTTCAGTATTAAAACTTGATTTATTTTAATTTGAAATTATTGGTAAATTAATGAATGCACCGTTCTTAAGTTAAATTTAATTCATGACTTTGCAGGAAAATTAAATAATTATGTAACAGACAATTGCAATATTTAACATCAAAATTCCTTAAGAATTTATCTAAAATTACGTTACACGTTTAGATCTATTTACGTCACAATGCCCTTGATATGTGAAGCAGGATTTAGCTCATACTCCGTAAGCTTCCTTGAAGGTGGTTTAAAGGATAAACAAAGTAACATAGTTTACTATAAGGTTCTTCGTTTAACTTGTTGATCAATGTAATAAAATATATGGTGCATTTTAAGTAACAACTTCCATGATTTTTTTATGTGTTAGTGTCTTTTTGTATTATGTTTAATTTGGAATTTTTACGTATCTGTAAGTGCAATAGTTTATAAAGAGATATTCTCATCTCTTTGGTGGAGTACACGCGTATTACCCGCTTAGTAAGCTGCTCTTCCGTGCAGTACCTTATCTCTATTCCAGTGTATCGTTATATATTTACCTTATCCCAAATAATCCCATCCAAAATGTGACGGGGAGACACCTCTTTCTGCTTGCAATGGCGAGCAAGACCACCTGCTTAGGGGATGCCTACTATCTCCTCCGAATCTCCTTACAGTTAGCAATATGTGTCTACATTAGTTTTACTATTTAATACACCCTACTAGGCGATACTCCAATGAGGTGTAGGCGATAATAAATACCCCCATTGGGTGATCGGTTTAAAACTAAAACCACGGAAGTAGCAGAAATCTCATTCACATTGGGACACCGAAAGTCAAGTTCAGGAAAGCGATCTACGATCACCACCATCCCTCTTATATATTTATCCCACTTACTTTTCTCTTAGCTCTTCCTGCGCCGCAATGACTTTCCTATGCATCTAATAGATTTCCCGTGGTATGCGACATTACCTACACGCTTTCCTTTTGTAGACATGTAAATACCCACAGCTAAGACGTCTCAAATTAAGGAATAAACAAGTATTTATTGAGGTTTACTAAAAACGTTATTTTTGTCTTATAAAGATACTGTTGAGTTTGCGTGAATAATTTCGATAACTAAAAAATACAAAGTGCATGAGGCGGATAGCTTATGCCAATAGGAAATACGTTCATCTTATCCTTTGCCCCTTATATTTCAATAAAACAGTTCTTCTCTATGTGTTATATGTTCTATTTGTAATTCCTATTTCTGTTGTATACAATAATCATGTGAATAAATTCATTACGTTTCGCACTATTCTATATTATTATTAAAAGTTACAGATTACTTTTATGAAAGCTGCAAAAAGGTTTGCGATTTGGAGAAGAATATCCGCCAAATGATTAAAAGGAGAAAGTTCAATGAAAATAAAACAACCTAATGCCAAATGAAAACCGACAAAATATGTTACGAATTCGATATTCTAATTCCAAAAAGGGAGAATATTAGCTGCGAATTACATAAACCTTGCCGAATAATGTTCACTTTCATTTTTGAAAGAAATGGAAACTCTCTGAGGTTTAAAATGTAGTCCCTATATTAACAATATATATTATTATATGTTATACAAACTCAACTCCTAGAGAGTGAAAACAAAATACATCATACATGCAAACTGCCCATATCCTGTACGTCCAATTCATTTATTATCTTTAACAAAGATTCAATGAAACACTGTATTGAGTATATGTTCTATAACACAGTGTTATGATTTGCCTAGCATACAGGTATGCTTGTAGTATTACCACAAGGACGAGGTGAAATAGTTTATTCCACCAAACACACACACACACACACACACACTACACACACGCGCGCACACACACACCTCACAGCCTCATAGCTTTGATAGCATTAAAGAATAATCATTATATATTTAGCACATCGCCCATGATGAAATGTACATGTTTATCATACCATTAAAAACGAAAAAGGAAATTTCAAAGAAAAATTAGAAACCAGTAAAATAAAAATAGAATATAGATAAACAAAATATTTTAAAAAGAAATCTTAGTAATTTTTTTTATTTGATCGTATTTCTGTCATACTTGTGTCATTTTCAATAAAAGGAAAAAAAGAAATAGAATATTGTAGCTCGACATTTAATCTATTATACCTGTCTCGTGAGGTAAAATATTCTAATATATGCCTTATAATACCTATTACACTTTGAAATTAGTTGCGACGAGACATTCTGTTAACTATAAGTTGTTAAATAGTTATTTTCACTTGGAGGTCTCGTTTTCGTCATACGACTTCTTCAGTCTTTTAAATGGCTTATAAGCAAGATAAGGTATATCTTGTGTATAATAATTTTCTTATATATATATATACATATAAAAATCTCGCGTCAATAATGCTTAATTTTAACAAACATGTTTCAACACAACTTTGCCATAATCAAAATTTCTCAATGTATATTCAAAGAATCCGATTAATAGGCGCGACAATCTGCTACTAATCGATTTCTCATTACCAAACTTTAGTAAGAGTCTTCTAGAACTCATTCTTTCGTAGTCAGGCAAAGATTATATTTGCTAAGATCACATTCCAAAATAAGGTGATATAACTGAAACAATGATCCAGTATATATTTTAGCTTGTCTCGGTAATTGTTTCAGAAATTTCTTCGTTTGACTTTTATTAATGCTAAATAATAAATTCTCAAACCATTTCCGACGAAATTAAAAATGTTGTAAACAATAACAAAAGTCATTAACAAAAGTGTTTCACTTAAACTTTATTTAATGTCTGTTAACAAAAATTTAATGTGTTTAAGGTTAAGAACGGATCACAGAGCAATTCATGCTGATACAACTACACTTCGATATTCTATCTAAATGTCCTACTGACATGTCTAGTTCTGCAGTTTTACTTGTATATGATAATATTTATACGAATACTGAAATATCTGATCTTAATAATATTAAAAGTATTGTCAAAATTGTAAATTATGACCTAATATTAAATTAAAAATTCTGTGCTCTTGTAATGGATTTTTAAATACAAAATAAAAACTTAGAGTGTATTTGTATATTATGAATTGGTCTGTGATCTGTCATTATTCTTAAACACATTAAATTATTTATTTTTAATAGAATTCTGTCAGTAATTGGCGCCAAGGAAGTAAGTCAGTTTACCTAATAATAAATATTTCCTTACCGGTAGGACGTCCATGGAGAGGCAGGACATAAGTACATTTTACTGAACAGTATTCAACATTTCTAACACAAAGAACACAATTATTTTCAACCCCTCATTAGTACCCTCTAATTTAAACTTTGATAAACATTTTTACAGCCTGAGTTTACCTGGGAGCTAAAATACCTCAGTAATTCTTTAACGCTACCTGGGTTTGAACCCAGATTATTTTAATAAAAAAGCTCTGCTAACCAATAGAAGTCTTCAGTTGTGTGGGTCATAGTTTACGTCACCATCTACTTAAAACCATTATTCGGGTCGGATTCACCAAAAAATATTAAATATAATTCCCTGATTTTCCTTGTTGTCCTGATTGCTCATTTCAATATTCATTATATATATATATATATATATATATATAAACTTGTTCTTTTTTACCCATGCCTTTTTCTCTACAATAACTAGCAATATCGCATCTAAACCGGTTCTGAGAGTACGTGCATGATAGGCAGAGCATTCAGTACAAATACGGTTTCTACAAAGCAAGTTATTATCTATCATTCATTCGAACTTAGTTATTAAAGGTTTTTAGAAGAAAACTAAAACGAAGGCTCAGATTTAGCCACAATAAATCCGTAGACAAATAAGCAACACATTTCCGGTAAATTATTGCCCGGTGCACGACTTGAATAGCACTAAGCAAATATCTCGAAGGCTTCTTACCATTCAGTCCGTGTCTAGGGACAAAAAAGTTATTCATTTTGTTGCAGTAATTCTTGCAGCCACTGTTACACGTTGGGGCAATATCCGTGGCGCCATCCGGTTTAAATTTTGTCTTGCAAATACATAAGCAGGATTGTTTCTTTTTAAGATAAATTTTCTTTGTATTTTTGTAAGATATTTTAGGATTAAATCCTTCTTTGACAAATCTTTTTTTTAAATTGTCTCTTCTATTTTTTGTAAACTTGCGATTCACGACGTTTGATATGGCTTTAGAGCACAGAGTTTTTAACATAGAAACCATTATTAGGTATGGCAGCACGGTATAAAGTAAAGGGAAGGTGGTGTTTTGAAACCACCCTCAATAGTTTCTTTGATGAGCGAGAGTTTCAGATTGGGAATTAGGCAGTTTGCTTATCTCAGTTTGACGGGGTAACTTCAGCAATTTAACAGGCATTCCATAAGGGAATTAGTTCGTTTTATTACCCATTCAAAGCGACCATATAGGAAATGTGTACAATCAGACTCATCTCGCTTTACACAAAGCACTGTATGTAGGCTACCTTTCTATGTGAAACGGGTGATGCTAAAGTGGATTATATGTTTATATTGGTGATGTTCATTTTACGCCTATTTTTAATGGAAAGAATGTAATAAATGTGTTAATATCGCAAAAAAAACAACAGAGAAAACATGCACGGGTTTTAGCTTGAGCTATAGCTGTAGAGGTTTATATAGATTGAAAATAAGTCACTAAAACAATCAACTTTCATATTTAAAACTATGAGAAGCACTTAACGGGATTTACACTTGAATATTTGGAACACTTAAACCATATTGTGTAATGATATTAAATTAATTATTTTAAGATTTATTTTTGAAAATATAATGTACATAACTGTTATTTAGTTCAAATATATTAAATAATAAAGCTTTAACTTGGTAATGTACAATTCAGAAAGTAACAATACCTATGAAAAACAAGAGTAAATGTTCTATAAAATCTTATTTTGCCCTTTAATATAAACGGAAGTAGATGTTATCTATAAATATTTAGGTAAATTCATTTGAAATAATTGACGAAAAACTTATACATTTATTTTTTAATTATATATATATATATATATATATATATATATATATATATATAATTATATATATAGTTTAGATAATTATTTTCCTGAAGATGCTGGTACTATTTTTTTGGCGAAAAGCTTTGAATAAATATATTCATTAAAAGTATTCTTGTTTTTGAAATATTTTTAATTTATTATATATATATATATATATATATATATATATATATATATCTTGGTATTTCAAGTTGTCCATTATTTTTCCGTTGCACTGACTTTATAAAGTTATTATTGATAATTGTAAACAATTAATCCACCACTAAGTGCAATTATTTTTACCTCGGAGAAGGACGTGTGCAAATCGTTATCGTAATTTCTCCACAACTCACACAGGCGTTTAGGAAAGTAGATAAAGATCCTTTATACTGGAAACAGAATATAAATATTAAAGAGGATTGCCTCTCTAGAGGATATTTATTCTTTTCAGGGAGATATTTGTGAGAGTTTTTTAACTGAGATATTTATCCGATATAATTATTAATAGGCAGGTTTTAGGAGATACGTTCAAACTCTTCCTCTTAACTGGTTTTCAAAATTCGAAAATTATTTTATTGTTTATTAGAATTCATCGGAACTGCATCCAAGAATAAGCTTAAATTTTTTTTCAAGTAACTCTGAATTTGAAGGCAATTTATCCTTTTCTCCATTGTTCTTGGTATGTGGATCCATTATTTTACCAATCATATTTATTCTTCGAATGTTCAATTATCATTTTTCGATTAAATAATAATTTTGAAAGCTAAAAAAATATAGTTCATCTCTGTCACGTACGATAATTTATTTAATATATTATGACAAGATATTAGCGGAAAACCAGGTTTATTAAAACCAGTTTCGAATGATATGGTTTAACAGTATAATAAACGTTTCGTTACGGATTATTGCAGTATCATGACAAAATGAGTTCACAGTAGAATAAATATGTTTCAACTATACGCGGCCAGAGGATATATCAGACACAGTTAATGAGATAGAACTAATGCGGTAAGGGAGGACGTGTAGCCTGGACTGTAGAGCATTACTTAAGGAAAAGCATTTTATAAATTGTCGAAATACGAGGCTATGGAGTATATTCAAAGTTACAAAGGCCTTATAACACACACCCACCCACACACACACACACACACACACACACACACACACACCCACACACACACACACACACACACACACACACACACACATACACACAGAGGATATATCTGAATGTACAATTTTAATGAGATTTAAGTAATGCGTTAAGGGAGGACGTGTAGACTGGACTGTAGAGCGTTAGTTAAGGTAAAGCATTTTATAAATTGTCTAAATACGAGACTCTTGAGTACATTCAAGCTTACAAAGGCCTTATAACAAATAAACAAACACACACACACACACACGCACGCACACACATACACATATAAGATAACATAATATATATGTATATATAACATTATATAGGAATCCATATATAACAAAATATATATACAATGCACCAATGACAAAAATAAATATAAAAAAAAATATTTGAATTATACAATTCAAAGTTTTTCGCTGGCAAACAGTACCAATATCCTCAGGAATAACAACCCTTGTTAGCTTGATATTCTTTATTCTTTTGTACGCTTTTATACTCCTGATGATGTTTGCCAACGAAAAACTTGTACTCATGTATTTGAATTATCCTACATATATATATATATATATATATATATATATATATATATATTTTTTTAAGATCAAATAATACACACAAATACAGGAATATTTAATTTATTGAACAATAAACTCAAAGCTTTTCGTTGGCTTACATTACCAACATCTTCAGGAGTTACAATATTAAGAATGATAAAACAAACTGTCTAACAAACATCTAAGCTTTGAGTTTATTGTTCAATAAATTAAATATTCCTGTATTTGTGTGTATTATTTGATCTTAAAAATATTCTAACAGGAAAACACATTTGATATTCTATATATATATATATATATAAAATACGTTTTCTTGTTTAATAATTTAAAACAACACAGGTTATTCAAATAATAAATATTCTTGTATTTGAATAACCTGTGTTGTTTTAATATATATATCATCCTAATCATAAAGTATTACAATGAAGTCTATTGCCTTCCTCCAGTGAAATTATAATTTAAGGAAGTAGTTCGATTCACGTTAAGTAAAGACGTCACAAACCATTCTGAGCGTAAAAACGCAACACAACGATAATTCCCTTTGTTGCATCTGAAGCTTACGTCATTACCGTTAGCATTAATACCGTCTTATTTATTATTCCCTTTTTGTAGGAAACAAGCTATTTAGTGTAACCAAGATATTGCTACAAAGGTTTCCGGCCAAGGGAAATGCCATTGTAGAGAAACACAAACAGCCTTTGTATAAACAAATATCTAATCTTTGCTTTCGGATTTCAATAGTAAATATTTATGAATGGTTTATTCATTTACGTCCTGTGTTATTATTTATCAATGTGCAATTAAATCAAACTATTTCTACAGTCCAATATTATAAACACAAGGGTTAATTTTAAGGGAATAAATAATTGGAGATGTAGAAAGGGTAATGTATTTTAATCTGGATTAGAATGCTAAATTTGTTTACACTGTTGAAGTCATAATAGCGGATTCATGGTTCTATATAAACACACACACACACACGCACACATACACACACACACACACACACACACATATATATATATATATATATACAGAGCGAGAGAGAGAGAAAGAGAGGGAGGGAGAGTGATTTATAAATCCCTTAGAGAGATATCTATGTAAAGATAGAGAGAGAAGGATGTGTATATATATATATATATATATATATATATATATATATATAGAGAGAGAGAGAGAGAGAGAGAGTGTGTGTGTTTGTGTGTGTGTGTGTGTGTTTGTGTTTGTGTGTGTGTGTGTGTGTGTACAAATAACTTTACAAAATGAGCTGAGATTTTACATAGACGTTTATAGGTTAACACATAGACCTATTTTTATTTGAAATTCCGTCAGGGCAGCGCATCACGGGGCCTTCAAAATCTTCTTTACACTCAATTTTCTATACTCCATTTATTACTTAAATTGACTTAATTAGCTGATAGTCACCTGTTAAAAAAGTGTACAATCACTTTTAAACGCACTAAAACAGCTGATAGTAATTGTGATTGTTTGTTATTTATCTTTCCAGGTTAGTTATAAGTTACTTTACAAATGTTGTGTTACATTGTTTTTCCTTTCCTTGGTTTTCAAGATAATAATCAGTAAGTTTATAGTTGGATATATTTATTCTGAACTAATCTATAATATTATATAAAAATCTTATATAGTCTGTCTATCTCAATCATGTAATAAATACTAGACATATTGAAATGAAATTTGGTATTTATTTTCAGTCCCATGTGTTCGATTTTAGCGAATAAAACTATACCGAGCGACAAAGACAGTAATCAGAGATACGACATAAATTGTAAAAACTCTCGCTCACGCCCTAAAATCTTACAATTTCGGGAAAATCTAATTCCACAAACGTGGTTCTAATAGTGCTGGAAAAAATCCCATTGCCCACCCCCAAATTACAATGCATATAAAATGAATCAAAAACATGTCCTGAAGTTATATTGTTAATTATTGTTTGTTATTACTACGGAAGGTTACTTTTATATACCTATGATTTGGTTGTAATTTTATACGTTTAACCAAATGTACAGACGGAAGGCTAGAATAGAGATCACGTGATGAAGTATTACTCCACGGAAGTAGATGTTTAATTAGGTAATGTTCTATTAAATTACAACCGAATGTCTTAACTTGACACATTACAGGTATATTTTAATATAGGTAAATAGTATTGGCTATAACTATAACTAAATTTATTGCAAGTGGATACTTTGTAAGTAGCCCTATATCTAAATATGTGTATACGTAGTACGGCGCGCCGTTGATACTGGGACGTAGTACTTTTTTATACTCTGCAATGAATTTTTAACCCAACTTTAATTTGATAAAAATTTTATTTATATCCCTGAGCGAGAGTTCTCATTATTCATGATGACTTTCTGCATTGCCCCGTGTAATGGTTTCCCCTATCGAACACGTGCGAATGGGAAATAAATACCGTAAATTATACATGGAGATTCGTAAAGTCCTTGGTTTTGACAAAGGCCTATATTTATTTAGAAATTCCGTCAGGGCACCGAACCACTGGCCTTGGAATCTCCCTTAACGGTAGGTCTATAAACTACAGTTTGATATATTTATTGGGGTTTAATTTCAGTAAATTAAATTCAACGCAAATACAACACAAATTAAATCAATACAAATATTCGATTACACCGTACGAAGGAAGGTTCTCTGATAGTGTATGGTAGAAAAAACTGATTAAACTGTTCATTTATTCTAAAACATTATTTGTAAATCTTTTGGTTCTAACTATATGCTCAAGTATGTCCCGTTCTAATATACTGTACAAATGCAACTGTACGAACTCCGACTCTCCGAATCGCTGACTATCCGACTGGTTTTAATATTAAGAGAAAAAATTAAGACGGTCGCGTATTCCGATTTTCAATATAATAATTCTGTCTGCATGTGATATTGGCCTTTCCTCGGCAAAGGTAGTGTATGCATAGTGGAAACATTATTTGGCCTCCGAGTCACCGTCTCAGCGCACTTCTGTATATTCACCAGGTGGCCGGCCCTGGGGAGCTATCCTTTCACATCGGGCCGTTGTTTTACTTATACATACGTTACACCGTTCACTATGGATTCTATAAGAACGAGTTGTCTTATAGTTTGCGGCTAAACTAATTATAGATCAATCAGATAAAGAAGCTACGGGTAAACACTTGGTCCAGATGTACGGTGTTGGACGATCAACGATTTCAGACATTAAAAAGAGCAATACTACAGTTTTGAACTTCGTATCACTACTTGGATATTAAGATGAAAGTTTTTCAAGAAAACCATTGCAACCAACAAAACACAAAAAAATATAAGATGCCGTTTTCAAGTGGTTTTTGAGAAAACGTTCGAGAGGAAACAAATATGGGTCCGATTCTGTGTAAGTAAGCTCAGCTTAAGCAAAATAACTACTTGTTTCTCCTATTTGCAACATACACATAGTATTTAATTAAAATAATCATTTTTCGAAAAAATCCAACCATCCGAATGGGCTTCTATCCCAATAAAGAAATTAATATTCCATGATTATTAAAGAGGAAAAAGAGGGAAGAAAACTGAGAGCCAAGTTCACGTCAATGAGAGAGTGACTTGATGGAGCTAAATATTCCACGAGTCGGGCCCATCTGACGCCCGTGTGAGGGTTTTGAGAATTGTGTGTCATGAGAAAATCCACTCAAAGTAGAGTTTCATATAAAATGCACAACGTGATACTGAATTATTTGCGGAGCTTCCTTTTGTGAAAGAAGAGAGATGTAAATTGTTGCGTGCATTGAAACTCATGCGAAAACAAAATATGAGACGTGCCCAATGTTTAATCTGTCCCTAATATATTACCTGAAGCAGGTAAAGTAATGTCCGAAAAACACATTAATTAAGCAGCAATAAATGACCGAAGAAAGTGTTTTTTAAAAAGCTACTGGAACTAAGAATTAGAAAATGTTCCCGAATTCTTTATCTTTCACTAAAATATCATCGACATGATAAAACAAAATAAAATCACGTGCTCTCATTATGTGTCTGATTAACACTGCAGTTGTTTCGCGTAAATAAGTAGCGTGAATGGCGCGCGGACTGCTATTGTAATCCATTTTGAAATAGTTTTTAAAATATAAATATTTTTTTAAAATATCTTATAAAGATTTAAAGGTGTTTAAGGAGTTATATAGAAATCCAACGGGGTGAAAAACATTTTTTTATTGTAGCACAAAAGTAACATGTAACATAAAACGACGTTAGGTCAACCTAAAACACTTTCATTGTCACTTTGGGTTTCGGCATGCCAACGTCATTTGTTCAAGTTCTGGCTCAGACGTCGTTTACAGATAAATGTGTTACTAATTTAAAAATTTATTTCATACAAAAAATAACACAAAAATCAACAAAAATAACGTGTCAACTTATAGTTCTGCTACTTGACTGATAACAGTGGGTATGTGTGAAAGGTAGACGGCCGCTCAAGGTCATAAGCACTACTAACCCAAAATAGCATATAAAAACTTACCCCTGGATTACAATAGTAATCCATGCGACCAATGGGGTGTTAATTAGTATATGAATATTTTACCTCTTATAGAAATGGATTTTCGTTTTCTACTACCAGATTGCTTCAAAATAAATTGAAAAAAAAAAATTTATAAGGATGGGATAAATAATGATCCTGTAAAATATCATTTAATAGTTAGAATGCTTAGTGCAATAGATTGAATCTCGTCCGGGAATGATTTTGACTCAGGGAAGAGGGTTATGGAAGAAAAATGGAAAGAGGAGGTTTCCTGCAGCAGATCTCCTCTATGACGATTTCATATTTCAAAGATAATCCCGTTTTTTAATAGGCACATATTTAATAGGGTGACTCTAGCGGGAGGTATTTCTTTAAAAAACAATATTTAAAAAATTAAATACAAAATCATTTCCAGTTTTTGGAAAAACAAGGTTCAATTTAACTTTGGCCCGCATTTAGAGTTAATGAATGAATATATTTGTTTAAAACAAAACAATGAGTTTCAAAAATAAATAACTACAAAAATTGGCTTAATTATCTTGATGCTATTAACCTTTAATATATTGTTATACTTTATTTCGGCTATTCATTTGTATTGGTCTCCACACATGTATAGACTCGAAATAGGAATTGTTTCTTCATGTAATATACATTATCTCTACTTATGTGTTGTTTGATCTTACGCCTTTCATTTTAACATGTTCATCCTATGTGTTATTATTACATACATTTTCACTATATATATGTGTTGATTCTTCATATGGTTAAATTTGTGATAAATGTTGACAATTGATATTTATTTACAATATATCCTATACAGTTATGGTTCCTGATTATTTTTTACGGGAAAACTATATATATATATATAAGTTATATGAACATTTTATGTGAACATTTCATAATTAAATGTGTGCTAGGAAAATTCCTGCTTACGCAGCTTTTGTATTATATAGGTGGTGAGAACAGAGCCCCAGCAGTGTGTAAGTCGCCTCTGTATCGCACAGACGTTTTCCACTCCGATTGAGTGCATATCAATTGTATTGTTTTATTAAGTAAAATTTATGTAACAGTTTTCCAAATTAATTGTTTATTAAATTCAAAGGTTTGTAAAAATAAAAATCATTTTTAAAAACCTTTCGTGCTTAATATAAAACGTAACTGGCGCAGTCGGTAGGACATCTCGGGAAGATTAATGAACATAATTTTTTCGATTTCAATCGTTAACCGAGATACTGCAAAAATGCGATTCGTTACAGAGCGCATATCTGTAACGACATCAAGAAAACGGTAGGACACCTCAAGGAAGTTAGTGAATATAACGTCCGTTGGTTTTAACCGTTAATTGAGGAAACTTTAAGTAGAGTGAATATCTACAACCACTTAATAGAGCGCATATCTATTAAGAGCACGAGTGAATATCGTGTAAGTGAAAAGTGAAAAGTGAAAATTGTTCAAATGAGCAAAGTATTTTGGATCAACTTGTAAGTAGATCTTAAGATATAGAATTAAGAAAAAGTAGAGTAAATACTTTTTAATTTTATATAATTGATTTTTAATTTTATTATTTTAAAGAAAATAATATTTTAAAATGGCAACGCCAACATTAAAGAAGGAATATCTTGATATGATTCCTGAGTATAGTGGAGAGCCCACTATGCTCCACAGATTCATTTCCATATGTGATAAAGTAGTAAATAAATTTTATGTAAGCGAAAATCCAGAGGATATCTATTTTCTTCTATACTAGCTAAGTTAAAAGGCCAAGCATTAGAAATGGTAGTAAACTCAAATTCATATAATTGGTATGAGATTAAAAAAGTATTATTAACCAGCTATTCAGACAAAAGAGATTGTTTTACTTTAAATTTAGAAATGGCTGAGTTAAAACAAGAGAATAACGAATCACCTTTTAAATTTTATGAGAGAATTCAAAAACTGTTAAATTTACAGATTTCATTTTTTCTTAATAAAGAGCCTCAAAGACAATTGGCCAAAGATGTTTTAATAGAATATGTACAGAAATTAGGGTTAAGAGTTCTCCTTAGAGGTTTACATGAACCTGTAGGATCGCTAATGCGCACCAAAAATCCAGATTCTCTTAGCGAAGCACTTAACATGCTCACTAATGACTTTCAATTTAAAAATAACAAATTATTTCAAAATATTAAACAGAACATTCCACCTATGGCCCCACAATACCCGCCTAGTCGCAAACCCCTTCCTAACAAACAAACCTTCCAAAATTATAGGCCCAACTACCAAAATAATCCTAACCAATTTACTAAACCTAACTCATACGTACAGCAAAATCAACAACCGAGACAGTCTAACAACTATACACCATTGAAAGTTCATCAAAAAATTGAACCAGAACCAATGAGCATTTCCACACGTCAAACAGGGAACACAATTAGACAAAATAGACTTTATCAGATGACAGGGAAACCAATAGAAGAGGAAAATTACGATCAAACTATGAATCGATTGACTGAACAAATGACTAACTCTTATCTGACCGAACAAACAGATTATGAACCGCAAGAGGACCCTGACAGCTACATAGACTTTGATGATTCAACGCAAGAGGAAAACTCATGCGGATTCACTCAAGAGGACAATCATACCCAAAATCATTTTTTAGGACTAACCACATTAAAAAGACATTTTCCATAATGCATATAGAAGACGACACAAACGAACTACCGTACATCCACGATCCCAAGACCAATTTAAAGATGCTGATTGACACTGGAAGCACGAGATCATTTATTAAAAAATCAATAGCTTTCCAATTTTTCAAAAACACTCTAAAACAAGAACCATTTGAAGTGAGTACAGCTCATGGAGTATCAAAAGAAAAATACAGTTGTACGCTACCACTTTTAGGAAAAGAAACAACCAAATTCTATTTATTTGATTTCCATAAAGATTTTGACTTACTCCTTGGATTAGATAACATAAAAGAATTAAAAATTGATTTAGATTTTGTGAATGATAAATTAATATTTCGCAATAAGTAAATCCCGATTAAATATTTTAACACAGAAGATTAAAATAATAATAATAATAATAATAATAATAAAAGCGAATGTCAGGAACAGAAAGCAAAAAAGGGAACAAGTTATGTTATAAAAGCCCGCGCTAGCCAAATGATTAAATTTAGAATACAAAATATTCAAGATGGAGAAGGACTCTTACCATACAAAAACTTAAATGGATTAGAAATTTCGCAGTGTATAGTCTCAGTACACAAGGGAGAAGCCTACTGCCCTATAATAAACAACACAGAAGTAAATGTAGAATTAACAGTAAATGAACCATTAGAATTAAAATCTTTAGAAGAATACAATATCCTTAGACCTGATACAATGCAAACGAACGCTAATTTCAATTTATTAGATTATAAACAAAAAAATTCGAGAAGAAAAAATTTAGCTTTATCAAAATTTAGAATGGAACATATGAACTCGGAGGAAAAAACCGCTATAACAAGTTTAATAAAAGATTATGCAGATTTATTCCATATTGAGGGAAACGATTTAAATTTTACCAACCAAATAAAACATGTTATTAGGACTACTGATGAAATTCCCGTGTACTCTAGAAAGTATAGATATCCAGAGATTTACAAGAACGAAATTAATAAACAAACTCAGGACATGCTTGAACAAGGAATTATTAGACCTTTGAATTCTCCATGGAACTCTCCTGTCTGGATTGTACCCAAAAAACAAGACGCTTCTGGCAAAAGAAAATTTCGATTAGTAATAGATTTTAGAGGATTAAACAAGAAAACAATTGACGATAAATTTCCCTTGCCAAACATTACCGACATATTAGATAAATTAGGACGATCTCAGTATTTTACAACTTTAGATTTAGCCTCAGGATTTCACCAAGTAGAAATGGATAAAAATAGCATAGAAAAAACAGCGTTTTCAACAGAAACGGGACACTACGACTTTTTAAGAATGCCCTTTGGACTAAAGAATAGCCCCCCTACATTTCAAAGAATTATGAATAATATTCTGAGAGGCATCCAAAATGAAACATGTTTAGTTTATTTAGACGACATTATAATTTATTCTACTAGCCTCCAAGAACATATACAAAGACTTAAAGAAGTTTTCGAGAGATTACGCAAAGCCAACTTTAAAGTACAGCTGGATAAAACAGAATTTTTAAGAAAAGAAGTGGCATATTTGGGACATGTTGTGACACCAGATGGCGTAAAACCCAACCCAGCAAAGATTTTGGCAATCAAAGACTATCCAATACCTAAAACCACCAAACAAATTAAAGGATTTTTAGGACTAATAGGCTATTATCGAAAATTTATTAAAAACTTCGCCAAGATAACAAAACCGTTTACTAACTGTTTGAAGAAAAATGCAAAAATAAATATAGAAAATCCAGACTTTATAGAATGTTTTGAAACATGTAAAAATATATTGACTAACGAGCCCCTTCTACAATACCCAGATTTTGAAAAGGAGTTTACTCTAACGACAGAGGCTAGTAATTTTGCACTAGGAGCGATTTTAAGCCAGGACAAAAAATGGAAAGGACCTTCCTATAGCGTATGCCAGCAGAACTTTAAACGACAGCGAAACTAATTACTCCGCGATTGAAAAGGAATTACTAGCAATCGTATGGGCCACCAAACACTTCAGGCCTTATTTATTTGGGAGAAAATTTAAAATTTATACAGACCATAAACCTTTACAATGGTTATTTTCAGTTAAAGAACCAAATTCTAAGCTTTTAAGATGGAGATTAAAATTAGAAGAATATGATTATGACATAAGATACAAAAAAGGCAAATTAAACCAAAATGCAGATGCTTTGTCTAGAATACAATTGAATGTTACTGATAAAAGGTCAACAAACACCCAACACACTGTAGAACCAGACCTTGAATTATCTCCAGCCGGCTTACTGAATCGTTACTTCCCGGAATTAAATGACGATAATGAATCTATGGTCGAACAACTCGACGCAACAGATAATGCCAACTTAGAGTACAATCAAGAAAGTGACAATCAAACCGTGCACTCCAATTTTGAAGGAAACACCCAAATTTAAATACCAATTTCTGACGAGCCTGTAAACTTTGGAAAAAATCAAATATTTTTATCATTAGTAAGATATGAGCCAAAGAAAGTAAAATTTATAAAGCTATTCGGAACTTCAAAAATTCGTTTAATGGTCGAAATATCAGAAAATAATTTTAAAGAAGACATAGTTAATTTTGTAAAATCATATTTGGTACCCAAAATAAAATATAATCTATATTTTGAAGACGATTTTTATGAGAAATTTGCATCATGCATAGCCAAAAATTTCAAACAAACTGAACTAAATTTAGTCAAGTGTAATAACAAACTCTTAGACCTAACTTCGGAAGAAGATACCTTAGAAACGATAAGTAATTATCATGTTAGCAAAACCAATCACCGTGGGATACAGGAAACATACGAACAAATTAAGCGAAGATATTATTGGCCTAGTTTAAAATCACTAATTCAAAATTTCATAAACCAGTGTGACATATGGCAAAGAACCAAATACGACAGAATTCCCTTACAGCTAGAAATGAACTTGACACCAACAGCTACAAGGCCATTCCAGATAATTCACATCGACACTATCTCCTTGGAAAAGAATTCGTTTATCAGCATTGTCGACAGTTTCACGAGATATGCTCAGGTTTATCGCCTGGGAAGCTCTCAAGCTACAGAGATTGCAGACAAGCTATTAGATTACTTCATGCATTTCTGCTTACCAACAGTTATTATCTCAGACAATGGAACGGAGTTTAATAACAGAATTGTAAAGGAGATATTAGATTTGCATAAAATCAAAATTCACTTTATCAGCACACAAAACCCCCAATCAAACGGATTATGTGAAAGATTTCATTCCACCTTAATAGAACACATAAGGCTGTTAAATAATCAAATCGATTTAAGAAAGACAGTATAATTAAGAAAGTTAAATATGCTATAGTAGCCTATAACAATAGCATACATTCAGTCACAAAATTAACGCCGTGCGAAGTCTTATTTGGACACATAAATTCAAACTCTTTATTAGATATAGATTTAGAAAAACAAATTGTAAATGACTACGTTTTAAACCATAAAGAAAAAACAAAAATACTTTACGAAAACATTAGGGATAGCAATCAAAGAATTAAAGAAATAGTTTTAGAAAAAAGGAATGTAAACAAAGAACCACTTCCAGAAATACCATCTGAAGTTTATATAAAGTCAGTTCAGAAGCAAAGCAAAACGAAAAACAGATATAGCAAGGAAGAGATAGCTTCAATAAACAAGGAAAGAAAAACTGGTAAAATAAAGCCTAGACATCATAACACAAAAGACAAAATACATTTGTCTAAAATTAAAAGGCCTAAGAAGATAAAAAATGTAATTAATGACCAAAATCCTTCTTGCTCATATTCAACACAATCAAATTAAAATCCCTACCATACCTTTGTCCACTAATTCTATGCAAGAAACTTTATTAAACTTTAAACAACATTGTTTCATTAATTGTATGTGTTACAAACTTTTGTAATTTATTAAGTTATATGTAACTAATTATGGTAATAAATATTGTTAATTATTTGAAATATGTTAATCACAAAAAAATTGTAATTGAAGAAAATTAGAAACTATACTCTCAAAGAGATAACAAAACAAAAAGAATTATTATAAACTGACTAGAATCCTTTATAAAATCTATAGCAGGCAATTTGAATGTAAATGATGGTAAAAATTATGAAAAATTATATAAAACTTTTATTGTAATCAATGTAAATTTTGTAGAACAAAAAATTAGATTCTGATAACAATTGTATATGTTATAAACATTTTGTATCTATCCTATGATAGAAAAGACTCATTATAAATTGTATTAATCAATTCCAAATACTTTTGCTCAGTTGAATTATAATGAACAAAAAATTTAGACTGTAAAATGCCCATCATCAAAAACAATAACGCCTACAAACTACGAGGATACTGCGTTGGAAATCGCAGACAACCCATTTAACTGGATCTTGGAGATTAACCTTTGCCTGGTGACTTTCTCCAGTGAAGAGGACTTCAACCCATGCCGAAAATTGCCCTTTACGGAGGCGTATTCAGCAGCCTTATATACTTCGCCCTCATCAAGAAGATGAAGAGGACTTCAACCGATGCCGAAACTTCGCCAACCCCCGAAGTTTTCTTTAGGGATGGAGGAGTTATATGAACATTTTATGTGAACATTTCATAATTAAATGCGTGCTAGGAAAATTCCTGCTTACGCAGCTTTTGTATTATATAGGTGGTGAGAACAGAGCCCCAGCAGTGTGTAAGTCGCCTCTGTATCGCACAGACGTTTTCCACTCCGATTGAGTGCATATCAATTGTATTGTTTTATTAAGTAAAATTTATGTAACCGTTTTCCAAATTAATTGTTTATTAAATTTAAAGGTTTGTAAAAATAAAAATCATTTTTAAAAACCTTTCGTGCTTAATATAAAACGTAACTTATATATATATATATATATATATATATATATGTGTGTGTGTGTGTGTGTGTGTGTGTGTGTGTGTGTGTGTGTGTGTGTGTGTGTGTGTGTGTGTGTGTGTGTGTGTGTGTGTGTGTGTGAGTGTGTGTGTGTGTGTGTGTGTCTGTGTGTGTGTGTGTGTATTATCTCTACTATATAGGGAATTAGCTATTGTAACCTCAGAGTTTCATTTTCTTTATTCTTTGTACCGTTTCTGTTACCACACTAAATTCCACTTCAGAGTCAGTAACAAAGCGGGAATAAGCCGACACAAATCATGTTACGCGTGGGAACGTGTATTGAAGCAAATTCAATTTGTACCACCCGCAGGTTATGCTGAGCTTTAGAAATAACCCTGTATTATTTATTATTCCCTTTGAGCTTGGATTCTGCGTATCTGCGAAACTGAGATGTTTGATCAATGTTAGGTTTTGCATCTTAGCAAAGAGGCGTCATGAATCACATATCTGTGGAGAATATTAACATTATCAAATATCTTCTCCCAACATTTCCCTTTTGCTACTGAGAGTTGGAAAATTCTATTTAAATGTATTGAGTTTGTATTCAGGTAGAATATCCTAATGTCTTTCAGTATAGATACAACTATTTGGTTTGATTTTTTTTCAATTCCTACTGATTTTTCATATTTTCGCTATATATTAATAACTTTAAAATAAAATTAAAGACAGTTTCCATTTTAAAAAGCAGAAAAATCTTATTTAACCAAACAAAGTACATGCAGTTGTAAGTATATATACACATAATTTTTTAACGTAGTCCTAATCAACATCTATGCACTTGCTTAGCAGGGGGATAAGCTTCTTAATGCCTTGGTCATAAAAGTCTCCCGCCTGTGACCGCAACCATTTCTCCCCCTCTTCCTGGACCTCTTCATCAGTCTCGAAGCGTTTTCCAGCCAAATGTTGCTTCAAGTAAAGGAAAAGATGGAAATCGCTCGGTGCGCTAAAGGAGCGCGGTGGTGACCGCCACAGTGTAGGGCAGAGCATTGTCGTGCAACAAACAGACTCCCTTGCTCAATCTCCCTCGGCGCTTGTTTTGGATCGCTCTTCGAATCTTTTTTAGGGTTTCACAATACCGAGCAGCATTAATTGAGGTGCCATTAGGTAAATATTCGACAAGAAGAACTCCTTGACGGTCCCGAAAGACGGTTGCCATGATTTTTTTTGTAGAGATTGTTTGGCGAAATGTTTTGACGATGTGGAGTGACGCCATGTCATTGATTGCTGTTTGGACTCAGATGTGTGGTGGTAAGTCCACGTTTCATCGCCAGTCACAGTTGAGTCCAAAAACTCCTCCCCTGCCTGTTGAAACGATCCAAAAACTTTTGGTCACTTTCCTCGTGATTTTCTTTGTGAACTTCGGTCAACATTTTTGGCACCCAACGAGCACACACTTTTCGGTAACCTAGTTTTGCCGCCAAAATTGTTTGAATTGTTGATTTACTAACTTTAGGTATTATTTCGGCAAGATCTCGGATCATCAGACGACGATTTTCTCGAAGTTTTTCTTCAATTTTCAACAACAATGATTCCTATCCCTCCCTTCTTCGTCATGGACGTTGGTTCTGTCACTTGAAATCTCTGCATACCACTTCCTGACATTGCGTTCATTCATTACATTACCATAAATGGCCTTCACACGTCGATAAATATCGACAGGGACCAATTTTTCCGCGTGAAGGAATCGGATGACGGAGCGAACTTCATAACTCGAGGGATTCGGTACTGGGACATCCATCGCTAACGACTGCCAAGGACAAACTAATAAAGGTACAGATGCGCGCGACGCCTCATTTTAGAGGGGAGTTGCGAAGTTACAATGTAGTGCTTCCACCTAGCGGAATATGTCACCGGTGCGGCGGTAAAATTCAAACGGTTTTTATTTTTGGACAAGCCTCGTATATATATATATATATATATATATATATATAGGGCTAGTTCATATTATGAACTACTTACAGAACTTTAGGATTACTTGAATTCCTTCTATTAGTTCACGCATCCTTATATATATATATATATATATATATATATATATATATATATACATATTGTATAGTGTTATGTATATATATATATATATATATATATATATACATATTGTTCAAATTTTCATACATCCTTTTTATTCATTGATTCAAGTTCAAATACATTTTTCAAAGCCCTGTAATGGATAAAACGTAAGGCAATACAGTTGTTTTCAAATAAAAATTAATTTATTATTAGACAAAAACTTATGTATTGGAGGTGCTGTTTGCAATTTAGTTATTCTGGTCTTTTATTTTTGAAATAATATTTATTTTATAATAGTTATTTTTGTAATAACATATGCTTCCATAAAACAGCTGATTACATGGTATAGGTTACGTGGCAGAACAATTGTTCTAAAGCATATATTATGTTACTTTATTTATATTATTTTTGAAATTATTTAGTTAAAAGTAACTAAAATAAATATTTTCGTTGTTGAAGTAAGTAAAAATCGATTTTAAAAGTATTTCATATTACTTGTTTTTGTTTTAACGAACAAATGTAACTATTCAGGTCAGAAACCTGCATAACACTATCATTTAAAATTCACGAGAGGACGATGGGCTCTTTCCCCCGCACACATTCTGCGAGACATGGTTCTACAGGAGATGAAGTCTACGAAATCGCATCCATGTGGAAAATTAGTTGCTGAATAATAAACTGCATACTTTGGCTTTTAAAAGCAATTAGGCCTAATCAAGGGAGTGTGGGGAGAGGGTAGGGTAAAAGAGTGAATACGTTTATAGTCGGGGTAAATATAACGTAAAAGATTAAAAATAGTTGTTGCAGTACATGTTCGTTATATCACTACTATCGTTAACATCAAGCCGAAACAGTGTATTTTATTAGTGCAACTTTTCCGTAACTATGTCGTTGCCCATATCATTTGAACATATTTTTTAAACTATAATTCAATATCGGATATTCATTAGTAATTTTAAAGATAGTTACAAAAAGCAGATATCAACTATATAATGGTACGTAAATATATTGATAGAAACGCCACAGTTAAAAGAAGTTGAAAATTTGAAGCAAATCCTAAATAACTGATATTGAACGTACAGTGTCAGCGGAATATATATAATATAGGAGGATAAAGAAAGATATAATTAAATCATAAAGAGGAAAAACAATTCAAAATTAAAAACGATTAGAAAACTGCACAAATATAAGATTCATTCCATTATCAATATTACATATATACTCTTTAAACATTCATACATTTTTTCGAGCATATCCAAATGTTCCTAGGAATGCTTATTACTTAGGTGTACGTTTTATAATCATTGATTTAAATGCTCTGAGCCATAATTCACACAACCATATTAAATGATTTCAATGCTCTGAGCCATAATTCACACAAACATATTAAATGATTTTAATACTCTGAGCCATAATTCACACAACCATATTAAATGATTTCATTGCTCTGAGCCATAATTCACACAACCATATAAAATGATTTCAATGCTCTGTGTCATAATTCACACAACCATATTAAATGATTTCAATGCTCTGAGCCATAATTCCCACAACCATATTAAATGATTTCAATGCTCTGAGCCATAATTCACACAACCATATTAAATGATTTCAATGCTCTGAGCCATAATTCACACAACACTATGAAATGATTTTAATGAATGGTACTTAAGGTAAACAAAATTCACTACATCAAAGATACATTTAATCTAGAGCTATTGAATTAAAACAGTATAATGGTATTAAATAGTTGTAATACACACAACTAAAAACAACAAACAACACATATTTTAACCTACAAACCAAAATTAGATATTACTAAAAATGGAAAATAAAGTGTAAAAACAAAATAAATAACAAATATTATACAAGAAATATTTATCCAACAGAAATAAATAACTAAAACAAGTTCTTATGCAACCAATCGGAACTACATGATCTTCAGCCCCATCAAGCTAGATCCATTATTCCATTCCGACGATGCAGTTCCTTATAGAATTCCTTAAGACGGACCAAAATGGAACAATATCATCACCGTCTCTTCGGAAGTGCCAAAAAATTCTCTCCGTCAGGTATTTAGCAAAACCTTCTTTATTTGGAACCCCCAACCCCCGTTTCAGCTGCAGATTTTGTCGCTTAAAACGGATCTCGTCAAGTCCCTAACTACTGGATCTTGATACGTAACCAGTCAGAAGGCCAGATCTATCCCTGTTATGTCCACCAGAGAACGAAGGGTAGCTCCACCTTTTAACTGATCAAAGACCAGCTCAGCACTTGATTAACAGGCCAGATACAGTCATAACTTGACCAATCGTCTCATAGCCTTGTCAGATTTAATCAAACTCTTATCCACCGTTAAGAAATGGTAGGATGAATAACCCTATTCTCTCTAGAGTTCCAAGCCCAGAACCTGTTGTCTTTACCGTTTATCGGGGTCTGGCGGATCAAGAAACTGACAAAAGACAGCCACATAAAAATACTCCTCATTTACCTCAGTGGCGACTTTAATTTTTCTCAGCACTCAACCCCCAGGCTACTACAACACCTTGAATTACGTTTTAAGATTGTAGTATTGTAAATATGATTTATATCATTGTAAATATATACATTTTTTATATAGTAATACATGTAAAGTTTTGCATCAATTATATCAAATGAAATTAACTAAATATTTAGAGACAACATAAACTTTTGATTATACTAAATGACAACATACGATTTCATATAACAGTTCCACTAGTTTTTCACAGGTTATGTTACTTTCTGATTTGTACATTACTAAATTAAAGTTTTATTATTATATATATTTTAACTAAGTAGCATTTTTATACATTGGGTTTTCATTAAATCTTAAAATAATTAATTCAATATCATTACAAATTATGTTTTAGTTTTGTTTTAAATAATCAAATAGAAATCCTGTTAGGTCCTTCTGATACTCTTAAATAAGAAAGTGGATTTTTTTAGTTACATATTTTTTATTCTATATAAACCTCTACATCTATAGCTCAAACTAAAAACCATCTATGTTTTCACTGCTGTCCTACGGAAGCTATAATTCTTTTGTTGTGATATGAAAAACACATTTATAACATCGTTTCCATTAGAAATAGGTGTAAAATAAACAGAGTCTATTTAAACAACATAATCCACTTTAGTATCAACCGTTTCACATAAAAAGGTAATCTACACACAGTACTTTGTGTAAAGCGAGATGAGAGAGACTGTACACATTTCCTGTATGGTCGCTTTGAAGGGGGGTAATAAGACTAAGGAGGGCCGACACACTAAGATAAGCAAAATGCCTAATTCCCAATCAGAAACTCTCGCTCAGCAAAGAAACTATTCAAGGTGGTTTCAAACCGCCACTTCCTTTACTTCATACCGTGCTGCCATACCTAAGCATGTTAGCTATGTTACTGCCCGGGTTGTGTGACCATACAATAAGAATTTTAATCATATAATTGATCAAATATTTAAAAACTGAACTTTTACGCATGGCTTACAATGTTATACACAAACTCTGTGCTCCAAAACCATATCAAACGTAGAAGAAACCATTTTTAAAAAACGTTTACAAGGAAGGATTTAATCTTAAAATATCTTACACAAATACAAAGAGAAAATGTCTTGAGAAGAAACAATGTTGGTAATGTATTTGCAAGACAAAATTTAAACCGGATGGCGCCACGGATATTGCCCCAACGTGTAACAGTGGCTGCAAGAATTACTGCAACAAAATGAATAGCTTTTATGTCCCTATACACGGACTGAATGGTAAGAAGCCTGCGAGATATTTGCTTAATGCTAGTCAAGTCGTGCATCGGGCAATAATTTACCGGAAATGTGTTGCTTATTTGTCTACGGATTTATTCCGGCTAAATCTGAGTTTTCGTTTTATTTTACTTTTAAAAACATTTGATAACTGCGTTCGAATGTATGGTAGATAATTACTTGCTTTGTGGAAGCCGTATTTGTACTGAATGCTTTGCCTATCATGCACGTACTGTCAGAATCGGTTTAGATTCGATATTGCTGCTTATTGTAGAGAAAAAGGCACGGGTAAATAATTAGAAATTCAGAAACATTAATTTTATTAAATTTCTCACACAAGAATGGTTCGAATTTTGGAATGAGCAATTAGAACCAGAATGAACCACTAAAATATATTTAAAATTTTCCGGCGAAACCGACCCTAGAAATTTCTTAAAGTAGATTGGTGGCGTTAACTATGACTCACACAACTGAAAACACTTCTGTTGGTTAGCAGAGCTTTTCTCCTAAAATAATCTGGGTTCGAACCCCGGTAGCGTCATAGAATTTCTGAGGTACTTTAGCTCCCAGATGAACTCTGCCTGTAAAAATGTTTATCTAAGCTTAAACCTAGGGAACTAATGAGGGGTTGAAACCAATAATGCTCATTATATTGCAAATATTAAATACTGTGTAGTAAAATGTAGGCCTACTTATGTCCTGCCTCTCTATGGGCATACTACCGGTGAGGAAATAAATAATATTAGGTAAACGGTCTCACTTCCTTGGCGCCAATTACTGACAGAATTCTGTTAAAAAATAAATAATTGAATGTGTTTAAGAATAATGACAGATCACAGACCAATTCACGGTATACAAATAGACTCTACGTTTCTGTTTTCTATTTGAAAATAATTTTCAAGAGGTAAAAATTTCTTAATTTAATACTAAACTAAAATCTACAATTTTTGCAATACTTGTAATATTAAAATCAAATATGCCCCTATTCTTATTAATATTAACATATACCAGTAAAACTGCAGTACTAGACTTGTCAGTAGGACTTTAGGCTAGAAAATAGAAACGTAGAATGTATTTTAAAAGCGTAAATTGATCTGTGATCTGTCATTAACCTTAAAAACATTTAATTGTTGTTAAGAGGCGTTGAATAAAGTTGGGTAAAAATAGATCGTAGCACTCCGGAGACTGCAGACAGAAATGAACACTTTTATACCCACGTCTACAGATATTTTGAATTGAGAAACCATTTACTCTTTCGTATTGAGAAATTACCTAAGCATTTCTTATAATATAAGAAACAAAAATACAAAATGTTTACATTTACGTCTAAATTTGAACTAAAAATAAACAATTAGAGTTAATAGTTTTGCAATACTATCATCGAATGAAAGGAAAATGTAAGCATTAATTTTATAACGAACTGTAATATTAATAAAAATAATATCTATTTTTCTTAATAATGTTCAATAAATAAAGTAACATAACCTACGTGTGAGACAGCTGTTCTACAACATGACCTATAACACAAAATCAGCTGTTGCATGAAATCATATGTTATCATTTAATTCTCTTTGACGTGACTCACAGCATTTTCTGACTAATATTATACTGTCGCAAAATTGAATGTTTATTTCTATCATATAGGTCATCGTAGGCGTTGCTAAAGAAAATGTTACTTAAAATATGTAACACGTTATTAATATGATTCCCAATGCAAAAATAAACACATCTGTCTATTTCTCTTTTTAATCGGGTATTTAAGAATGATAATAACAGAATCTGTCTGTATCTAAAATTAAACTTTAAGATAAACTAATTTTAAAAATACCCAACTAAGTGAATACGTTATTGCTTACTTACTGACGCGTTTCAAAACATTCGTTCCTTTTTTCGAAGGTAACCCTATACTCAAGTAGAGTAAAGCTTCTACTTAAGCAGCGAGTAGAGGGTTAGCTTCGTATAAGGAACGAATGTTTTGAAACGCGTCAGCAAGTAAGCAATTACGTATTCACTTAGTTAAGTATTTCTAAAATTAGTTTAATTAGTGAAGTCAAGATGATTACATCAGGCAAACTTCGAACTTTAAGAGTCTTTAAATACATACTGTTTTTCTACATATTTAAAATTCAGTGTGGCAATTATTTCTTGTGAAAACGTAAATAAAATTTCAAATTTCATGCTTTCGAAGAATATTTATGTATCGAAAGTTATTTTACCACAGCACCCATTTTCGAATTAAGATAACAAGTACTTAACTTATAGATATATTAGATATTACTATACAGCGCATATATATATATATATATATTCGTATATATATTCGTATATATATATTCGTATATATATATTCGTTGTAATTATTGCCTCTTAAACATATTGTTTTTCTTGAATGTTTGCTTTAATTATTTCCTAGTTTTGCTAAACTAATATTTGTGGGTGCGATTTTATAAAATGTATCTATTTGATAAATACCATCACTAGGTTCTATCTTTTTAAAATAAAGGTTTTTACTAAAAACGTTTACAAAAAAGATGCACCAACTCAGTGAATTACGAAATCAACTCTGTCGAAATAAAACAATGAAATCGAACTTCATGTGACACAGTGAGATTGATAACGAATGGTGAAAACGTCACGTTTATAGAGTGATTGACTCATGACTCGGATTTACCTTTATAATAAAAGTCGTTAAATTATCATCAAAAAGGCAACACTGTTGATGTTTTCAAGTTGATAAATAGCAATATAAATAAAACAATAAAAACACTTAGCTAACAAAAAAGTGTTGTACTAAATGTTGTACAGGTAATAACTCTACAGAGTGTTTTACAGAAAAGTGAAAAAAAGATGGTGACAAGAGGAAACCGAGACAAGGAATACCTTTCTCATAACCTAACATTCTTGCCAAACAACACAAATAAATGGCTTATCGAATAGGTCGCCATATTGGAACCATTGCGCATACGAGTCCAAAGTTTGACTTCCGCCTGAGTGGCTAGCTCCTGGTCCGAGACGGGAGCTTTGGTGACATGATCCGTAGTATCAGTCTGACTCTAAGGCCTGCACTGGCGAGCGGCCTGCCCCAGAGACGAAACTCCAACCCGACACTAGGGTTTCGACCGCTTTTCCATACCTTCATTACCTCGTCTGATTAATTCGGTCCAGGTGGTGCAATCGGACTTTAATCCAATTTTTAATGTCATATAGGTTGTCTTTATTTTTTAGATATGATGAACATTATATTAACATGTGCTTTTGGACTGGTAGAATGGTTTAACATGTAAACCTAATGTATACCTATTCCAATAGTTGAACAATAAATGTATCAAAGGAAAAGTATCAGAAAGACAAAACAAATAATGAAACTTTTATGGAGTTTAAAAACTGTACGAGAAACAATGAGAATTCAGCTTGAATTGAAGGAGCTTTATCCTAGTTTAGGTAGGAAGGTGGTGTGATTATACAATTACGAAATGAAAAACGAGTTATTCTAAAACAAAGTAATATAATGGTATTGACTGTAACATTGAGGTTTACTCTATTGTGACTCAAATACTTTATATAATAAAATTTATTAAAAATAAAAATATTCAAAGCATAAATAAATGAATATGGACTATCATACAACGCTAGCTGCTCATGATAATGGGACCAATTTCAACCTGAAATTGCTTTTGTTTTGTTGCGAAATAGAAATTTTTAACCAATAATAATATTATTTAGTATCAGGGGTTCCTATGTTAATAACGATTTACTATTTTTAATATTCATTGAAATAAGTCTAATTGTTAAACGCAAAATCTTTATTTTGGACAGATTAAATTTTCATAATTCTGGACTTATAAACTTACTGATTATTTATTTAATTTACATTAATGATGTTAAAATAAAATTACCACTGATTTCCTTATTCAAATATTATAAATCTATGAATATTCAGGTAGCCTAATTTAAGCGGTAAAATAACAAAAAAATTATTTATAATTTACCAGTTGCTTAGTCTCAACTGTAATATAGTCTTAATACACACCATATAAATAATGGAATTAATTTCCAGGTGTGAGGTTACTGTGTTATGGCTTGTACGTTATAAAATTAGAGATTATCCACGTTTTCTGAGTTTACTCTGTTGGTTTTAAGTTTAACACTTAATAATTAGTTAGTTTGTGCTTGAGTAGAATTTGAAGTAGAATGATCGGTCCTCAGCGCTCCGTGAATTGGCTGAAATCCGGCGTGATCCACTTAGTTTCCAAGATGGCAAGGAAACTTCTTCATTATGCATTTAGCGCTTTCATTTTCAGCTCCCAGAGTCGGACTCCCTAACCCGGCTTACAGGGGTAGTCTCCTCAGCCTCCAAGAACTTGAAGCATCTTTCGTTTACTCTCTCCGACTCCCCAGACCCAAACGCTCTCTTATCAGCTTCCAAAATCATAAATGAGTCTTTTCTCAACTCCTTGTTCAATGGGGTTTGAAGAAACTTTTAGTCATTTACTACATTCAACTTGTTTCACCTTGTACTGCATTATAACTTTTTTTTTATATAGAGTAATTGCCAAAGCCTAGTGACAGTAAAACATAAAACTAATATTATATAATTTCTATTAACAAGTACATAAAAAATTGTTTAAAGTTAATTCCTACATAAATTAACAAAGAAAAGTTTTAATTTAATTTCTTTTAATTTTATAATTACAATTATTAAACATATGTGGGCCTATATAGTACATATGTCAGAATAACAATATTAAGTGGCAAAATAGGAAGCGAATTTTCTTGAATTTTCCATTTTCCTTTCTATGTATGGTGTTGAACTATTCTTTTTGTTTGTTACTGTTTATACGCTTCCTTTTTTCGTCGTTTGTATTGTTTTGTAGCTTCTTTTCGCTTTCCTTTAGCATTCTCCGTTTATGAAGCAAAATTTAGTACCGACAACCTAGTTTGTTTGTTTATTTTATAAGTTTCTTTAATTTGTATGAAATAGATGTTTCGCTATTTCTAAATAAATTTCGCTCAATTTCAAAGCTTTAGACTTCAATCATGAAAATACTAAATTTGAATCTGACCTATACCCACCAAATTTATATTGTTCTGTAAATATTTGAAGAAACTGTATTGACATCAATTTTCATCCACTATAGGTTTAAAGAAATTAATTTGAACTTGATTGGATGAATAAAAACTTACTTGAATAACGATTGAAAGTTAACCTCCTAATGATTCCCAATTAAGGAAAGTCATTCTCTTTCTTCCCAAAATCTCCCGTATTTCTGTCATTCCTTCATAATAACATCCCTACTTAATTTATAACACAAATAATAGTACAAAAGATATTCCTCTCCCTTGCAGGGAATGATATTTATAAAAGTTGTTTTCTCGAGGTCGGTTGCATGTTACTGACTCGAAAAATAAATAAAACCAATCTTTGAGTCGGGTTGTATGTCGTATCTGCAGACTTTTTTAAGTTTTTGAAGCTTAGACAAACCAACAACCCATATGTATATATATAAAGATGATTATATGATTGAGTAAATAGAATTAGAAAACAACATAAGGAAACACAATTCTCTAAGAAATTTTGGAGGAACGTGAGAAAGTTAAAAGCCAAAATTCAAAGCTGTTCAACAGTTTTGATAGTTCTTCTAGAAATAATGTAATATCTCAATAAGTAACACCTCTAAACGACAAATAAACTCTTCATAACTGCTAAATTATTACTTTACAGGTATCACAGCCCCAAGGAATATGCGGAACCTTACAATAAAGCAATGAAACAATACCTTAGAGGTTGGGTATTTACTACGCCTTTCTGTTGCGTTTAACATCCAATTATACTTTTGACATTGAAGCTGAGGGCGTAAATCCAAAGACAAGACGGTTTGTGACAGTAAGTGATATATTGGGCGACTTTATGGGATTAATTGCCGAGACATGGCGTCTAGAGTGAGGGAGGGAAGGTGTCAAAATGGTAACGTCAAACAGGCTATGTCACAGTGTCAAATTAAACGGACTGTGGAGAACTGAAAGACAGTGACATTAGATTATTTGCAGCTAGAAACGATTGAAGGAGATAATTGTTTAAATATGTTTTCTACGTTTTAATCGTTCAATTATTGTTTGAATTGAAAACGCAACTATCAGGTTTGTTAACTACATATATCATTAACTTTAGTACCTTGTTACTTAGGCCTAGATTGTTTTAGTAATTTGGAGACCGAATAATATATCATTACAATTCTTTAAATAAAGTCATTTTATCTTCCTGAATTTAAATACATGAGAAAGTTTTATAAGAAAGTAACATAAAAAATATTAAAGTCAATTTTCACCTAGGTCAAATTTATTTTCGTTTTAATAACCTTTTATCAAATAATTACAAACAATATTACGAAAGTAATAGAAATAATAAGTTAAAACAGCTATTATACGACATAAGCTACAACATAAACTCAGAGGTTCCGTGTAATAATATACGATCACCTATTGCATCGTTCAATGTTTAGATCTTTAACATTAATCATAAAACTAGGCAATGGGTAAAATGACACACAACACCTTCTTCACCAACAACAACTGAACGTTGATCACCACATGGATAAATATATACTTTCCATTCGACTGCAAAACAATTTGTATTGATCGATTTTAACGTTGGAGTTGTGTTTAGTTGACCTATTTGCATAAAGCAATTTTAAATCCTGAGGTTTTTATTCTGTTCTGAATAGTTTTCAAACAATTAATTTCAAATGATTTGAAAATGTAAGAAATTATAGTTTTTGTTGAACGTTTGGTGCTAAAAACGTTTTGCGCAATAATATATTGCAAAGAAAAGTAAAAATCAATACACTTAGAAAAAACAATATCTAAAGAGAGAAAAACTCTTTAGGAAATAATATCATTGTAATTCCTACTTGGGTCAACAAAGTAAAATTTTATTTTAGTTACTTTTTGATAGATAAAAACAGTTAATATAAATAAAGTAACAGCCTACGCGTTAAAACAGCTGTTCTATCGCATAACCTATAACATAACCTAAAATCATGATAATTTATAAAATCATATTTATAACTTATTTTAAGGTAAATGAAAAAAAGGAATATTCTATTTCATTCCATTTAGCTTGTGATACCTTGCTTCTTATATGAAACATTTTTCTCAGCTATAAAACTGAAATTAGTTAATTCAATTTAATAATGAATTAATAATTATATATAAATACATATATATATATATATATATATATATATATATATATATATATATATATATTTATTTATATAGGGAAAGTGTGAAATAATAGAAAGAATTGAAAAATCATTTATTACACGTTTTCAGTAATACAGTCTCAATTAGGGATAAAAGTACAGTGACAGTATACAAAATTTATTTGTCCGTGATAAACATTATTTGTTCCGAGAGGCCATAAAATGAAAATTTCTTTTTATTCATGGCCTTGTCATTGCGTCTGTTGTAGCAAGAGATGTATGATGGGCACGTTGTGACGAGAAGCAATAACTCTTAAAAGAAGAGAAACGTACGTCTGACCTTGAAGTCAGGAAAGGTCGTGGGTACTTTGGGCTGGAACTCGGCTCTGTTCTCCTGTGCAATGAGCAATGCCTGTCAAGTAACCCCACGCTGATGTCAATAAACCCCACTATTTCTCAACTAGCTGGACCGATCAAATAATGTCATGAATCTTTATAAGCAACTTGGTACTTGTAGGTTTCTAGTGATTGTGATTACTTCTGGAAAGAAGTGAAAAGTCTAGGAAATAACTGAAGCTACGTCATGTCCCATACGCTTACACTCTTACATCACGAGACCGTCACGGCAAGTTCCTCTGGTATTCTGGATCTCGCCTGGTGTACAACTTCAGGAATTAAAAGCGGGGGAAAGTAATATGTCAGAGGCTGGATTTTAATTTCCAACATTTTTTAGTATATGTTTACACTTATAGTTTGATCTTATTCAAACTAGTTTCACCTCTTCATCTGGTTGATTCCTTTTCCTCCCTTTTTACAGTCACTCACTTGAATTAATTTTCTTTTAAGGTGAAAAATGTACTTGTAAACATTTTATATATAGCTATACCGTATGTTTCAAGAATTATCTGCAAACGTGGGGAGTCGAGCGAATACGAAATCATTTCAAGATAGGTATTTTTTTAAATGAAACATGTAAGGTTTACAAGGATCTGAAACTAATTTCTATCGTTCCTTTTTTTAATATTACCAAATCTAGCAGTAATTACTAGATGAAATGCTATTTACTTTTTCATCTAGGAAAGAAAAATTATTTTAGTTCTTCCTCTGTAGTTATAAAGTACACTAAAGTTGTAAAGTACAGTAGTTATACTGTACACGTGTGTGTGTGTGTGTGTGTGTGTGTTTGTGTGTGTGTGTGTGTGTGTGTGTGTGTGTGTGTGTGTGTGTGTGTGTGTGTGTGGGTGGGTGGGGGGGGAGGTGTGTGTGTGTGTGTGTGTGTGTGTGTGAGTGTCTATGTGTATGTCTATGTGTGTGTGTGTGTGTGTGTGTGTGTGTGTGTGTGTGTGTGTGTATGAAGCGTGTATGTAAGAGTGCGCGCGTGTGAGTGCGTGTTTGTGTGTGAGTGTCTATGTGTATGTCTGTGTGTGTGTGTGTGTGTGGGTGGGTGGGTGGGTGGGTGTGTGGGTGTGTGTGAGTGTGTGTGTGTGTGTGTATGAAGCGTGTATGTAAGTGTGCGCGCGTGTGAGTGTGTGTTTGTGTGTGAGTGTCTATGTGTATGTCTATGTGTGTGTGTGTGTGTGTGTGTGGGTGGGTGTGTGGGTGTGTGTGAGTGTGTGTGTGTATGAAGCGTGTATGTAAGTGTGTGTTTGTGTGTGAGTGTCTATGTGTATGTGTATGTGTAAGATGTGTGTGTGCGTGTACGCGTGGTTAAGTGTGTGTGTGTGAGAGATAGGGAGAGAGAGAGGTAGAGCAAGAAGGAGAATGATCTTGCTAAGTGCCTATCCCTGCTGTGCTTCTAATAATACATTAAGTATATTATGCTAATATAATACATAAGAGATAAAGGTGGGCGTAAATGTAAAGTAAAATTCTCTCCCTAAACCTTTCCTCCTCTGCTTACATTAGCGTGAGTAATTATGCGTGAAACTGATACGGATTAGAGGTAGCTCTTGCTAACAGGTGGTTGCTACTAAATGTAAGTGTGTAATGGTCCAAAGTAAAGACAAATCTTTAGAGCTATTTATATTCACTTGAAGGTAAAATCTAACAATAAAACTGTTGTTGCTCTAATATTGAAAGACTAAATCTATAGTAGTACCAGATTCATGAAAGTATAACTAAAAGTGTTATAGGCTATTCCAGAACTGTCTAGCTAGATGTGTTGACACATGATTGGTCGTGTTTATTTTGTAGAGTTATATTGGTAGAATGGTTGGACTTTATACTTGTAGAGTGTAATTATATAAAGTCGATAAAATTAGGATCGGACACAACCCTTGGACAGTATACGTTACGTGGAGCATTAAAATTACTAACTTATACCGCAACTATGCCGACATTTTTTTTGTAAAGAGTAACTATATTCCCACAGATGAATTTCTTACGAAACATTAATCCATAAGTTTTAAGTAAAAGTCAATTCCTACTGAGGTAAACATGGAAAAACTTTATTATATATAGTTTTAATTTTTAATTAGAAATATTACAAATATTTATTTACAAATGACAGAATCGCGATACTAAGTGGCACAATAGAGAACAAAATTCTCTACAATTTTCCTCTCTGTACTGTTTATGGTGTTGACATATTATTTTTGTTTATTACTCTTGTATTTATTATATTATACTTAACTTATTCTTCTCTTCTAACTTCTTACTTATTCTTTTCTAATTTGTGAAGCGGATGGTCATCTATAAAGTTTTACTGATTAATATCTTTTAATACGTCTATATTTAAAGAAATCTTACTCTTATAATTTCTTATACATATTTGTGTAATACATTTCTGGCGCATGGGATAGTTAGATCACTTCCAGAGTAGTGAATTTCAAATATGTAGTCATTCAGTTCGAATCCGACCGAGGCATCAAAGTTTGTAGATTTAATAATTAAATTATTATAAAATGAATTTTTGAAAATACTGTATCAATATCAATATGTAACCTCTTCAAGTCAAAGGAAAATGTATTTGATCTTCAGAGGATAAATTAAAACGTATTTTATAAACGATTGAAAATTTTTACAATATATATATATATATATATATATATACATATATAATTTAAGATTTATTGGATTATAACATCAGCAGTAACAAAATAAAATCTACTCACAAGTTAATATTTCACACAAAATTATGCCTTGATTTAAGACAAACAGTAGTGCAATGGAATTTTAATACTGACTCAACAAACTAACACCATGCGACTACTCAAAAGCTTTACGGTATTTTTACAACTAGCTCAGTAGATTCAATTGATTAGGTGAACTCTGAATAAATCTCTTTTTTTTATTTGTTTACGAAGGAAATTGCAAATCAGTCACTTATTTAGTATATAAATATCTAACGAGCTCTTTGTAAGTTTGTTAGTAGAATTTATAGAGAAAAATAATTCGTAAATATTATTAACTTATTTATTTGTCTTCTGATTGTATGATAAACAAGTGATATAGTTTTAAGTGATGAAAATTTTAAAGTCAATTCCTACTTAAATACAAAGAAAAATTGTATTTTCGTTTTTTTATATTTTATAAATACAATTAATATAAATAAGAATATACACGTGTCAGAATACCAATATTAAATGGTAAAATAGGAAGCTAGTTTCTTTGCAATTTTCCATTTACCTTTCTATGCACGGTGTTGGATTATTATTTTTTATTTTTTCACTATTATACGCCTTTTTCGTTGCTTGCATTGTATTGTAGTCTATTCGTTTCCCTTTCGCATTGTCTGTTTGTGAAGCCAGGTTCGATAACGTTAAACCAATGGTTTTTTTATTTTATTCTTTTCGTTCACTTTTAATTCTAGAGGATAATTCATGATATTGTATGGTAACCATGGCCACAATTTAATGTTATACAATGGAGGTTTTTCATATAGCTCTTTAAAAAGTTTGTTTGTATCTGTGTAAAGTTGGCTCAGTACTGATAAGCGCTAGATACAGTACATGAAGATACTCAGTACGAATCCGACCGAAATCCATTCCCAGTTTTTTATAATTTAATTACTGAATAAATATTAATATTAAACTGTGTTAACATCAATTGTCATCCACTATACGTTTAAAAAAATGTGTTTGAACTTGATTGGAAGAATAAAAACGTATTTTAATAACGATTGAAAATTTATGCAAGATATATATAAGGAGAGTGTAAAATAGAAGGTATTTATTAAATTGGGTGGATTGATTACTATTTCGTGTTGAAGAGACAAAACTTCTGTGTTCCTCGTTGTTTTTTTCCAGGTGGATGTGTGGCCTTGCATCTTTTTCCCATCACTTATCACCCACAAAAGGAAAAAAGTGTTGCATTAAAGTCTTCGATCTTCACGTTTCTAATATTCCTTGGCTTTATAACACAATTATATTTTAAAAAATTAGTATCTTGTGGTATGTTACTTAATAATCAATACGTCATGAGTTATCTATCTCTTAATTGGACAATATCATAAACAACATAATAAGGACATGTTGTGAACAATATAGACAAACTAGATAAATTCAAAAATAATGATTACGGTACAAATAAATTTGCCACCAACCTTTGGATAAAAATACCTCTCACTACCCATGAGGTTTGACACTTTAAAATTTCTTTTATATGGTGGTTTTCAAAACTTTCTGTTAATTTCTCTAATTTAGCTTCCATCTATTATGTGTAAATTATTATTAACAGTTAGACACATCTGCTGCGATCTTAACCATTTACAAGGCGTCTCGACTTAAGCGAGCAAACTTTTAAAACGGAATATCTAGATAAAACTTACAAAGTGCGGGAGTAATTTTCTCTTATAAAACTAATTGTGTAATTTATGGGGTTGTAGAGGCTCAGATAAAATTATTCGCCACTAATTTGGGCCATGTTTCCAATTAATTGGGGTAAAACTTTGATAAAATAATTTAGGAAGTGTCTTACATAAAATTGCAGTGAAGCTGTTAAGGGGGTATAATTTTATTTTCATTAATGAAAAAGCTTCAACAAACTTTGTGTTTAATATTGAGCGATGTGTTTCTTCTCCCAACTCCGCTACTTAGATAGGAAACTTCGGTTTTTAAAACTGAGGTAACGATTTAAGAAACGCAATAATTAACGATTTAATAGATAAATTTGAGTTAAAATTAAAATTTAAACACAACCCTACAAAAAAATTTAAATTAAATACCTCCCAATGTAAATGTTTAATTCATTTTAAACATTAAAAGTAAATTCAGGCGGTTTACGTATTTGAGGTTGGCTACCAAGTATTGTGGAAGTTTTAAAACTATATTATTATTTGGCTTCTTATATTTTCCAATATTTAATAAGCATTACTTTTAATTTAAAGTTATAAAATAAAGTTTAATAGACACTGGATTTTGAAACAGATTATATTATAAACATATTATATTATATAATAAACATACTACCTTAGTCTAAACGTTATTCTTGTGCACATCCCAATATACAAATATGCAAATATAAGCGGTTTCGTATCTAGGCTATGACATTGATCCCTAAGAGCCTGTGTTTTCTTCTGGAGAACATTTAGATAGCATTAGAACCTTCTCAACGGTTAGGGGTTTTGTACAGCTAAGTGACAGGTGGCGGTTTCGGTCCGCACAGTAACGCAACATCTATTCACTAAAGTGTTGTCTTACCTAAGGACTGGGATCTCGGGAATCTATAGAGACAAAACGCTGCCCAAACTGACCAACTGTTGGAGAGCACCGATTTGTGACACCATAACCGGATTGCTCTGTAGCGCTTTTCTCAAAGTCTCACGTTCAAAGCTTTCATTGCCTCAAAGCAAACAACAATATTTGGGGGAGTTTAATACCAAGTTTTATAATAACAGTCACGAAGACAAGGCACAAGCATCTACAAACATATTTAATTAGGCCTATTGGAATTTATAAACGAATTGAAGCTAACAATTCACAAAATTGTTTTATATCCATGAACTTTCTTGTTATTGCATGTTTTTTGCTTTTTTCACAATTTAGTGCAATATAATGTCACATTAGAAAACCATTGAATATTTATTGGATATTTATTAAGAATCATTTACAATAAAATGTTCAACATATATTCAGAACAGTATAAAAACCTCAGAAATTGTAAATGTTTTAATGCAAATAGGTCAATACGGAACGATTTGAAAATAAAATGTAATCACTGAAATGAGGTTGCGATCGAACGGGAAGCAAATTTCTCTCTGCTTGCTCATCATAGAATATTGTTTGCAATAAAAAGGTTTGTTATTTCGCTTAGGCTTTAGTTTAGGAATATTGTTAGAGAATCTGGGTATAGATTTATTCCATTTATTGGTTGTTTTATTAATTTTGTTTTTAATACAGAATTTGGAGCTATTTTATACAGTTTTAGAGACTTTTATTAAGAGAGAAATATATTGAAGTACCTTCAGGGTCGAATATTTTAAAATATAACACAACAAATGCTACAACTAAACAGTTTATATTTGTTATTTTTATTGAATAAAGAATTGAAATTGAAATAAAGATTTCGAATAGAAACAATTACCCAATTTTAGTTTAAAATTAGGGTATAAGTCGCTTACGTTCTATCACGTCACAATCCGTTTAACTTGACATTCTGACTTGGCCTGTTTAGTCTTACCATTTTGACACCTTCCCTCGCTTACCATAGACTCCATGTTCCTACAATTAATCCCGCGTCACCCAATATATCACTTAATGTCACAGACAATCTTGTCTCTATATTTATGCCCTGTGCTACAATGTCAAATGTGTAATTGGATGTAAATTTCAGTACCAAGTCGTACAATGTTCTCTACTTGTGATGATCGGCTCACGGTTCTACTGGAATTTATTTCTACGATTTTTGAAACCTCTAAGGAATGATGTCAATCTATAAGTTTCCTGGAGGTTTATTAACCTAAAATTCTTGCAGTATTATGATCCAAATATTTATAGAGTGAGGAGAGGCTGAATTTTCTTTGCATAATCGAACGGTTACAAATTCTCCTACAATCTTGATGATATGGAAAAAATCGTTAAATTAGTCAACCCTTAACCCTTATATAAGTTTTCATTTCATACCTCTATCTCTCTCTTCCTCTCTCTCTCTCTCTCTCTCTTCCTCTTCCCTCTCTCTCTCTCGCTCTCTCTCTCTCTCTCTCTTCCTCTCCCCGCCACTCCCTCTCTCTCTCTCTCTCTTACTCTTTCTCTTTACATATATACAAGACTTCTTTATTGTTTCATAAAATTCATCATAATCATGTTGCTACTATTTGGCAACGAAATCTTTGAACTGTATGAAACAATAAAGTATTTCTATATTCGTAGTTGTATATATATATATATATATATATATATATATATATATATACAACTATGGTCTATAGCTTACATTATTGTAGTTTTCATTCCTGATGATGTTGGTACTGTTTACCAACGAAAAGCTTTGGATATAAATTAATAAATATTCTTGTATTTGAATAAACTATGTCGTTTTAATACACACACACACACACACACACATACACACACACACATATATATATATATATATATATATTCTTGATATTTTATTTTATCCATTGTTTTTCCGTTGCACTGACTTTATGAAGTTAATATATTACTATTGTAAGTAATTTTTTCCACCATTAAGTGCAATGATTTTACCTTGTGTGATGAGGCGCCTTTCGGTCACTTGACCATTGTCGAATCACTAATTACTGTTATTTCGAAAAACATTCATAAACAAAAATTCAAAAGTATCAAATGTTGCAGCACACCTAATATCACATAAACATGAAATAACAAATTACGAAAATAACCTAACCATACTTGAAATAAATAATAACCCAATAGAACTAAACTCACTAGAAAAATACCACATTTATAAAAACATACACAACAGTTTAATGAATCTACAAACAACATATACAGAAGACATACTATTCAAAAACATTATACACAAGACTCAAGAGGAAACGTGTATCACGTCAACAATTACCAACACGACGGACCGAACATCCACACCAGAAAAATTGAAAAAAGTAATCAGTGATTCGACAATGGACAAGTGACCGAAAGGCGCCTCATCACACAAGGTAAAATCATGGCACTTAATGGTGGATAAAATTACTTACAATAGTAATATATTAACTTCATATATATAAATATACCAAACTGAAGATATTGAAATACAAAATTATTTATCAATTTTCATTATTCAAAGGTTTTCGTTGCCAAACAGTACCGCGATTATTAGCAATGAAAAATACAATAATGCAAAATATACAAAATGAGTTAAATTATTAATTATTAAACACATATTTCTTAACATATGATATATATCTTGCATTATTGCATCATTCATTTCTGATGATCAAGGTACTGTTACCCTACAAAAGGTTTTGAATAATAACAATTAATAAATATTTCTAGTATTTGAAAATCCTCAATTATTTTGATTGTTATACAAGAAAACATATTATATATATATATATTTTATATTCAAAACTTTTCGTTGGTAAACAGTACCAACATCAACAGGAATGAAACTTACAATAATGTAAGCTATATAGTAACATATGTTAAATTAGAAATAGAATTGTTGCTAAATTTATACAAATTGCCAAATTTATTTTGTTGCCGTAACATTATAGACATTGAATATAGTATCAAATTTAGAATGTATTTGTATTTGTTCTTTTATTAATTAGTTATTATTAAGTTATTTAAATATTTCGAATGCTTCATATATATTCATTCTTAATCCCTTATTAATTTCTTTTATAAGTTTCATATTTTCAATATTTGAAAATTGGTGCTTATTATTAATACAATGATTTGCGAAATTTGATTTTTATATTTCTGGATTAATATAGGCATTCAAATGTTCTTTATATCTTTCTTTTAATTTTTTCTTGGTTTGACCTATATAAGCTTTATTACAGTTTTCGCATTCAAATATATAAATACCACTTTTTTCATGCATATTAATTGTTTTATTATTGTTATTTATTATGTTTATTATTTTGTTATTAGTTTTGTATGCAATTTTGATATTTGTATTTTTAAATAATTTGGTGAAATTTTTTATTTCATGGCCTATAAATAAAAATGAAGTCCATTATGTATTATTATTACTATTGCAAATTAATTTATTATTTTGTTTATTAAAAATAAACAATTTAATTTTAACAGTTTAAGAAAGATATAAAGAACATTTGAATGCCTATATTAATCCAGAAATATATAAATCAAATTTCGCAAATCATTGTATTAATAATAAGCACCAATTTCCAAATATTGAAAATATGAAACTTATAAAAGAAATTAATAAGGGATTAAGAATGAATATATGAAGCATTCGAAAGATATAAACACAATAATAATAACAAATTAATAAAAGAACAAATACAAATACATTCTAAATTTCATACTATATTCAATGTCTATAATGTTACGGCAACAAAATAAATTTGGCAATTTGTATAAATTTAGCAACAATTCTATTTCTAATTTAACATATGTTTTAGGCCTATAGCTTACATTATTGTAATTTTCATTCCTGATGATGTTGGTAATGTTTACCAACCTAAAAGCTTTGAATATAAATTATTAAATATTCTTGTATTTGAATAACCTATGTTGTTTTAAATTATTAAACAAGAAAACGTATTTTATATTTATTAATATATATATATATATATATATATATATATATATATATATATATATATATATATTGTGTGACTACTTCAAGGAAATACCGACCTAAAAACTTTCTCTTAGGACAACGCAGAAATAATGAGCAACGCTTTTGTGTAGGTAGCCCCAGTTAACGCCCAATATGACCCCGAAAATGCCGCCAAGGGAACAATACAAATCCCAGAGAATAAAACACACTTCTCGAACCAACAAGGATTTAGTGTAAAAAAGAGAAATTAAATCTTTGAGTAAGTTAAAAGCATTCCTTGTTTCAAGATCTATGATTATAACTGAAATTATGACGTCAAGACGTTCTAGGATTTCAGAATGTAATTACATCTAATTTCTCCTAACCTTGGATAGATTGGTCAGCAAGTTATAATGTAACTAGTGAATTATAACCTTTAATTCTGATTTTAAGTATTATTAAGGAACTAAGAAATACATTCACAACACAAGCATATCAATGACCAAAACGTCTCTATTGATAGATATAACTATTTTACAATTTATAAAATATAAAATTAAAATCGTGAATGCTGTAGTATTTTTTAATATCTTCATCTTCACTTCTGTTATGAATGTTTCTATGTAACATTACATTATGTTTCTATGTATTGAAGTACATTTCCAAAAGTAACATTACAATACTTTTCTTTGTTGACGCGTTTCGAATTTACCCCATTTTTAAAGTTAAATTTATTAAAATCCATAACTTATCAATTAAATCTATATCTAAATTAAATCTATATAAAAAAATAAATGGTGTAGGGATACTATTTAAATTTTTGAAAATGGAATCAGTCCGAAATGCGTCGATAAGGAAAAACATTGTAATTTTAGGAAATACAGAAATATGTACTCCAATATATAGTACACAAAAAATATGTGTGGTTTATTTGTTTTAAAATCTGGTTAAAATTGATGATGTTTGTTAGTTTCTCAATGTAACCGGTTCTGTGTGGTATTGATTTCTATCGTTTGTCTTTAAATGATTATTCACATTACTATTTCTGTCATATCTTAGTGCAATTTTATTCATATTTTTTTCAATTTTAATTACATTTGTGTTCATACGTGCGTGTGTGTGTGTTTGTGTGTGTGAGCGTGTGTGTGTGTGTGTGTGTGTGTGTGTGTGTGTGTGTGTGTGTGTGTGTGTTTGTGTGTGTGTGTGTGTGTGTGTGTGTGTGTGTCTTTGTGTGTGTGTGTGTGTGTGTGTGTGTCTTTGTGTGTGTGTGTGTGTGTCTTTGTGTGTGTGTGTGTGTGTGTGTGTGTGTGTCTTTGTGTGTGTGTGTGTGTGTGTGTGTGTGTGTGTGTGTGTGTGTGTGTCTTTGTGTGTGTGTGTGTGTGTGTGTGTGTGCACGAGAGTGCGTGTTTGTTTAATATGTTTTGGTAAAGTCTTTATGATTCGAATTTTCGAATTTCAAATGTTCTACTCATAATGTCAAACGTATATAGAGTATTTAATTCCTAAAAAATATTCAAAAAAGGAGCTTGATTGAGAGGTGTTCTACAATATAAAAAGAATACATTTGAGTAATACCAGATAAATAATCCAATATAATTTTTGGGTATTAAATATCTTTTAAATAAAATTGTAGGGGTAACAAGAAAACACGTAGGGCTATATTAAAGAAAAAGGAAAAAATGTCATCAAAGGGTTAAATACTAAAAAGCATGTAATAAATTAAATTCACTTTATCAGCTGTTTTGGAGTAATTTTAAATGCATCTTGTGACTGCTGTAGTCATCCAAATATTCAAACTATAAAACCTATGATCAGGCTAGTGTTTCTAGCAATGCATCCTGTATAGAGGTATATTTATCATTGCCGTTATTGACTCAGCATGCAAGCTGTAACAGTTTGTTAATAACGTAGTGTAGTGGCGGTGGATACGAACGCATATAACAACTAACCTTTTGAGATATTGAAATGTAAAACTCTAACAAGGAACTTCTGACGCGTTCCGTTGAAAGTATCGGAAGCAATATAACAGGTTACAAATCAAAGTCACATAGTGTCGGTAATTCCATTTTATGGCGCTGTAAACCCGGCAATAAAAGCTTTGCCCAGTTCATCTTTAAAGATATATAGTGAAATATACGAAGCACAGAAGTGTGTTGTCCAGTTCTCATTCAGTTGGATGACAAAGTTTGATATTTTTTAGGATTTTTTTATTTTTTATTTTACCAGGGAATTGAAGAAAAGCTGCTCTCTAATAGCGTCTTTCTTGGCACAAGTTTGTTATACAAATAAGGCGACAACTCAGGCGATATGCAAGATCATAATTCTTTTGGCAATTTCTTCCTAATTCCGTTGTCATAAATTTCAAAATATTTTTATTACTTTCTGGTACTTTATTCATCCTAAAGCGACATTTAGTTACTTTCTCTTTGCTCGTGATTAAAACTTTGGATATTGGACAGATTGTTTATAGATTCTGTTAGCATCTGTGGTCTCACAAATAGCCAGTCTATTCACGTTTTCTTTCAACTTTATTCGTTCTAATTTTATCTCTTTTGTATTTGGATTTTGGGTATTAGCCTTAAATATCTATTTTTGAAACAGTAGCGCTAATGTTCAATAAAAGATTAAGCAGCAAGCCTTACCTTTGTGTTACTTTCTATATCACAAAATATTTTAAAAATATATCATTGACGTTATAACAAAACTGATGGAAATTATTTATTTTTTAACACAAACATTCAAAAATTAATCTAGGTTTGGATCTGAATAAAGAACTAGAAGTCAGGTGTTGACTAGAGTCGTATTTTGTTTGGCGACGAACTTAGACCGTTTCATCCAATAAAATTTCACACAAGATTTTCACCTAAAATATAAGAAATTTCACTTAGAAAGATAATCAGAGGAATATTATGTTTATATTTATACTCGACACTCATGCTTCGTATTATATAACATGTGATACCTTGTAGGGGCGAAATAAATTACGGTCGTTTATTGAATGACTATAAAAATTGAAAAAAATAGGTAAATTCAAAACTTTTTTACAATCCGCCAAAGACACACACACACGTGCACGCTCACAACACATACTCACAGTCACGCAAACGTAACACACACACACACACTCACAACAGAGACACACATACACAGACACACATACACACACACACATACACACACACACACAAACACACACACACGTGCGCGCGCGCACGCTCATAACACATACTCACAGTCACGCAAACGTAACACACACACACACTCACAACAGAGACACACATACACAGACACACATACACACACACACACACACACACACAAACACACACACACACACACGCACACACGTGCGCGTTCGCGCACGATCGCAACACATACTCACAGCCACACAAACGTAACACGCACACACACACACACACACACACGTTCGCGTGCGCACGCTCACAACACATACAGCCACACTAACGTAACACACACACACACACACACACACACACACATTGACACACACATACGCAAACACACAAATGTATTCCAATAAAACAAACAAATAAATTTATTCATAAAATACTTGAACAACTTTCAACCTAATTTCCTGAAATGTAACTAAGAAAATGAACGTCCTCCACCATCTTTATTCTTGTCAATTAACTAGCTGTCAGCGGCAGCAGCTCTGTGACAAGACAGATATTAAATGCATCCACAGCAGAAGCTTTCAACTTTGCAAGATGCGGTTAGCGAACATTTCACAGAATATATTTGCGTATAAACAATCTGTGCAAACATTACAGGTCTCAATATTCAGCTTATAAATACCAACCTTTTTAAAAGGTATCTAAAATATTGATACCTAATTTATTTACAGATCTTGTAATAAGTCTATGCACGTAAATAAAGATTAAACCAAAGAAAATCGATTGGATTAATAATCGATCTAATTACCAGATTTCGTCTTGGAATCCATCAGAATCTATAGCACCTAATATTGTTAAATATTGAAGATTAGAATGTATATACTATTAAATCGAGAAGCAACTTCCAATGAATATTCTCGAGCGAAGAAAAATAAGATATATTATTTAGAAACATTTTAAAGTTTTAATGCTAAAGACAGCGGAAAAACTGTCAGACATGTTAAAAAATTATCTAGGCTCACCTCACTAGCCTTGAAATATTCAATGATTTTCTAATGGAAATATCACTACAGTGGGTTTATATAAGTAAGCCCTTAGGCCGAATGGTGATTTATAATTATACCAGATAGTGATAACATCAGCTGTTGTCAATTTGATTGTATACTTATTTTATTTTTATTTTATCTGTGTAATTTATTGTATCTATTAGAGGAACGCTGTGACCTTGTGTAAAACTATTTGGGAATAATGTGCAATAGAAATAATGGGTAAGGATAATTTAGAAGGACATTGGGTAATTTATTGTTTATGTTTGTTGATTTTAGTGGTTTGTTTAAGTGGAAATGATGAATGAACCGTAATGGAGGAAGACCGCGAGTTCGTAGAGGAGTATTTAGGAATGGTGTACAGCAGAGAGAAAAGTTAATGATCATTTACACTGTAGGAGGAACTGAAGAATATATCCTGAGTATTTCATTTCATTTTAATGTAATGAATAAAAAGGAGCAATCGGTTCTAACAGCCCCTAGTTTTATTGTATTTTTTATAATGGTTTAAATAGTAAGTGTGTTACGGAGGCGAGTGCAGGGGTTAAATAATAATTTGTTTCCAAGTGAGGGAGTTTTAAGCAAGAACTAAGTACCTGGGTCAATATTACAGATCTCGTCTTTTTTATAAAATAAAGTTCATTGTAATTACAAACAAGTCGATTTCATACTTTAGTAAACAAAATAAATTACGAAATTGAATTACATTCAATTCTATGTTTTATATTTGATGACTTGTTTTCTGGTGCAAACTATAATAATTAGTAGAATACCGTTTAGGATACTCCACGCACACACGCACAGACACACACACACACACACACACATACATATATATATATATATATATATATATATATATATATATATATATATATTTAATAAATTAAAAATATTTCAAAAACAAGAATACTTTTAATAAATATATTTATTCAAAGCTTTTCGCCGATAAAATAGTATCAGCATCTTCAGGAAAATAAGTATCTAATAAAATACTTTTACAATTTTGTACAAAATTGAACATAAAGAATGAAAAGAGAAGGGTTGTGTTTCTCCATGCCTAAACATTTCACTTCAAATAGAGAAAGAATGCATTCGGCCGTTTTACCGTATGCTATAATAAAGATCAAGCTTTGGTTAAAAAAAAAAAACACACTTTTTAAATTTCGCCAGAAGAATTACAGTTAAATGAAATATTCGATTGTAAATTCCACTTTCAGGCAGATATATAATTTATATTTTATACTTTAGAAGAAAAGTCAATATTATAATAATAAAATATTTACAGATCTTAAAGAATGAAAAAACAGTTTAAATCATAAGCAAAGGCTATTTTACATTTACGTTTGCTCGTATCTCTCTAAAATAAACCACGCAAAGGTTTATTAGGTGCAGGTTTAGTGTGGGGATAAAAGCCCTTAGTGTATTCTCGGACCAAGGATTTGTAGCCTTCTATATGACGTCCGTTTGTACTTCCATGAATTTATTTCTGTTTTGTCACAGAGCTATATTATACAATACTAGAGTTAAGCCATAAAGAAGCGATCTAGAAGTCAATTTTATTGATTGTGTAAATGCAAATTCTAAAAAACATCTCTAATTAGTATAACATTATTAAATCTTGTAGCATCCTTCCATAATATATCCTAATATATAAGAATTATATAAATAGAATCAAAATATTTTCATCATAGCCTTATTTATATTTATATATAAATTTTCACAAGTTCCATAAGGGTAGTGATTTCTTCAAAACTTAGACAAAGGTCAAATATTTTCTGTCTCAAGGATGATAATTAAGAAGTTATAATTATTGCTTAACAATGGGTAACTGTTACCCCACTAAGGCAACAAACGGCTACAGATTAGAAACCCCCGCTACACGGAGAGACGTATTTCTAAATTGGAGAAAATTGCGTGAACAAACAATTCCCACACGAGCAGAGAAAGTCAATTCCTTCAGCGCTGAGGAAGTCTTATTTGTCCGTTATTTCAACACGGCTCGGGATTGGCTATTAACCGCGCCCTCTGCGCCCCTGCAAAAATAAACTGGAATTATTACGTCACTAAACAGCAATTGTTTCTTTAATAACAAGGGCTTAACAGGGCAATTAGAGCAATATTTTTGCAAACAAGAGTAAATTGCTAAATTATAACTTGCTAATTCTTTTCTTTGAAATTAATAATGAACTATAATAAAAATAAAAATTTCCCAAAGAATTTTAAGGAGAATGTGTACTGAAATTGATTTTCAAACGGAACAAAAAATTGTTAAACTAACATGTTATGGATATTAAGCCAAAAATTAATGTTATAAAATTGGGGCTCAATGAAAAAATTCATTGACAAATTTTATTAATACCGTCAAAAAAAAGAAACAAATTATTAGATTAAGCAAGTAATGCAAATAAATTTAACTCAATTCCAAGTTACGTCAACAAAGAAAATGTTATTTGAGGTACTTTTTATTTTATAATTACAATTAATAATATTATGTATATGTATATGACCGAATCGCAATAATAGGTAGCAAAATTGGTAGAAAATTTCCTTGCAATTGTTCATTTCCCTCTCTATAGAGTATATATGGTGTTGGGCTTTATTTTTGTTTGTTTATATTTATTCACTTTTTTCATTTTCAATTTATGAAACCGATGGTGGTTTATAATTTCTCATTCTATCCATCTGTCGTCTTGCTTTGTTATTGCAAATAACCTTTCTACTATACTGTCATGTACATCTTTAAGTAATAGATTTATAGCAATGAGAAAGTTGGATCAGTGCCAAAGTGTTAGATTTTAAACATGTAGTCATTCAGTTAAAATCTAAACGAGACAATACCTTTATTAAATTTTAATTGTTGAATAAATATTTTTGTAAACCTTATTAACATCTATTGTCATCCACTATAGGTTTTAAAAAATGTATTTAATTAACGTTGGAAATTTGTAGAAGGTATATATATATATATATATATATATATATATATATATATATATATATATATGTGTGTGTGTGTGTGTGTGTGTGTGTGTGTTTTAATACCTTTAATACATATAATATGTTTTATGATACCTTTTGTCGCATATGCTAATATATAAGAGAATATATATATATATATATATATATATATATATATATATATATATATATATATATATATTATTTACATTAGTTTATGACTATACGAATTCTTAATTTGGTAAATCTATACAAACTTACTGAGGCAGAACGTTTTCAATCGCTCCGTGGCGATCATCATCAATCTCTTCTGCTTTGACTTGTTAGATTAAGCGGTGACAATTTTAAAAGCAGGTTTTTGATAGTATCAAAGAGTATGTGTGATTTGTATGGGTTTTTACGTTTAATTTGTTTGTTCTTTGTGTTTTTGTGTGTTTGTAAATTTCATTGTGTTCTAGTGTCCTTTTTTGTTAATGTGTAACATTTCTAGGTAATGGTTCGTGTTCCTCGACTTTTTGTTTGAAGCTGCGCCCTGTTTGCTCATGTAGAATTGGTTGCACTTGTAATTTGTATAACGCCTAGTGCTTATAGTTTATCTTTATTGTTGGTGTAGTGTTGTATTTTGTATTGCAATATTGTTATTTTTTTGTATCCTGTTTAATGAAATTTGTGGGGCTATTTTATTTGATGTTCTGTTTATGTATGGTATAGTGATGTATTTGTTTTCCCGGTCCGTATTGTTAATTTTAGCGTTTCTTTGTATATTGTGCCATAGTTTGTCTATTATTGTGGCGTTTAATTCATTTGTGTATGATAAATATTTAATGATGTCTAGCTCTTTGCTTATGTTTTCTATGGTTATTGGAACTTCTTCAAGTCTATGGAGCATGGATCTGAAGGCACTGTGTTTGTGTTGGATAGGGTGGTTTGAGGTGTTGTGGATAAATGTGTCACTCGTTGTGGGTTTCCTGTAAATGTTTAAGCTGTGTTTTTGTGTGTGGCTTTTTTGCTATTGTGCGGTAAAGGAATAATTTGTATATATACATATTTAGAGGGTATAAATATTTAAAAGTTATATATATACATTATTTATCAATAATAAATTATATATATATATATATATATATATATATATATATATATATATATAATACACCGTGAGGAATAATTTATAACAATCCAAGAAGAATTCAAAACGCATGTATACATAACACAAAGTTTCAATTAAAATAATAACAATAAAGATGAATATTCTGTCTACATAAGCTGGCCTAGGCTTGCCGGGTCACGGCTCTATGACATTTCTCAGGCTTTCGGCCGGAGCTGTTCACACTCAACAGAGATGCTTGTGGAAAACTTTATATAATTCCCGGCTTTATTTTACACTGTACAAAAATATTTATGTCTCATGATATAAAACTGGTTTTGAAGTTTTCACAAACCAATGACCAAAGTGCTACCATTTCTTTAACATAAATAATTCAAACAAATAGGTTATATATTTTTTTAATACGTTTAATCTTATACTCGTCTCATCAGCCTTGCTGTTATTATCAGTGAAAGGTTTACGTTCATAAACATAACTCCCAAGCACAACTTAAATAGTTAAGAACACTCCAAAAAGAAACGAAACACTCCAAACTCCAAAGCATAAATTAGTCCTAAAATAATAAACATAATTGCAAAACGAGACGGACTCAAAGAAATAACTTAAATAATTAACAAATCCCAAAAATCAAACGAACTCCAAAACATATCTTGAATAATGAACATTACTTCAAATCGAAACGAGCTCCAAACCATAACTTAAATAATAAACATAACTCCAAAGCATAACTTGAATAATAAACATTGCTCCAAAACGACAAGCGCTCTAAACCATAACTTAAATAATAAACATAGCTCCAAAGAATTCCTTGAACTAATGAATAAAACACCAATACAAAACGAACTGCAAATCACTTAGCCCCTAAATAATAATTCTAACTCCAAAGAAAACCGCACTCCAAAACCGAACTTGAATAATTAACATTAATTCAAAACGAAACGAGCTCCAAACCGTAACCTAATAAATGAACATTACTTCAAACCATAACTTAAATAATGAACAAAACTCCAAAGAAAACCGAACGCCAAAACATAACTTTAATAATTAACATTACTTCAAAACAAAACGAGCTTCAAACCATAACCTAATAAAGGAACGTTACTCCAAAGCATAACTTAAATAATGAACAAAACTCCAAAAAGAAACGAACTCCAAATCATAAATTAGCCCCTAAATAATAAGTCTAACTCCAAAACATAACTTGAATAATTACCATTACTTCAAAAAGAAAGGAGCTCCAAACCATAACCTAAGAAATAAACATAACTCCAAACCATAACTTAGCCCCTAAATAATAAGTCTAACTCCAAAATATAACTAGAATAATTAACTTTACTTCAAAACGAAACGAGCTCCAAACCATAACCTAATAAATAAACATAACTCCAAACCATAACTTAGCCCCTAAATAATATGTCTAACTCCAAAATATAACTAGAATAATTAACTTTATTTCAAAACGAAACGAGCTCCAAACCATAACCTAATAAATAAACATAACTCCAAACCATAACTTAGCCCCTAAATAATATGTCTAACTCCAAAATATAACTAGAATAATTAACTTTATTTCAAAAAGAAAGGAGCTCCAAACCATAACCTAATAAATAAACATAACTCCAAACCATAACCTAGCCCCTAAATAATAAGTCTAACTCCAAAATATAACTAGAATAGTTAACTTTACTTCAAAACGAAACGAGCTCCAAATCTAATAAATAAACATAACTCCAAACCATAACTTAGCCCCTAAATAATAAGTCTAACTCCAAAATATAACTAGAATAATTAACTTTACTTCAAAAAGAAAGGAGCTCCAAACCTTAACCTAATAAATAAACATAACTCCAAACCATAACTTAGCCCCTAAATAATAAGTCTAACTCCAAAATATAACTAGAATAAATAACTTTACTTCAAAACGAAACGAGCTCCAAATCATAACCTAATAAATAAACATAACTCCAAACCATAACTTAGCCCTTAAATAATATGTCTAACTCTAAAATATAACTAGAATAATTAACTTTATTTCAAAAAGAAAGGAGCTCCAAACCATAACCTAATAAATAAACATAACTCCAAACCATAACCTAGCCCCTAAATAATAAGTCTAACTCCAAAATATAACTAGAATAGTTAACTTTACTTCAAAACGAAACGAGCTCCAAATCTAATAAATAAACATAACTCCAAACCACAACTTAGCCCCTAAATAATAAGTCTAACTCCAAAATATAACTAGAATAATTAACTTTACTTCAAAAAGAAAGGAGCTCCAAACCATAACCTAATAAATAAACATAACTCCAAACCATTACCTAGCCCCTAAATAATAAGCCTAACTCCAAAATATAGCTAGAATAGTTAACTTTACTTCAAAACGAAACGAGCTGCAAATCTAATAAATAAACATAACTCCAAACCATAACTTAGCCCCTAAATAATAAGTCTAACTCCAAAATATAACTAGAATAATTAACTTTACTTCAAAAAATAAGGAGCTCCAAACCATAACCTAACAAATAATCATAACTCCAAACCATAACCTTAATAATAAACATAGCTCCAATACATTATTTTTTTATATTATCCAAGCGATTATTTAACGGTTTTGTTTAGAGATATTGAGTACATATAGATCACATTTAGTGTCTGTCCCGATGCTAAAGCTGTATCATGTTCAGTTGTACCAACCTTACAGTAACATTCCCATAGCTCAACAATAAGCCTTAACTTTCTGCCCAATGTTTACAACAATCAGAAAGCAGCTAAATTTTTAACATTTACCAAACACATTTTTATATAAAAGCAGAAACTTTATACTATTTTGGCCTGTTTGGAAACAAACAATTCAAAACATTTGCCTTAATTTGAATTGGTTCTAATAATTGTCAATCGTAGCAAATTTTATTTATCTTGCCTACAATAACGAAATTTAAACACTACAGATTTATATATTAATGTTATTATTAAAAATATTGATTTAAACTCCTAATTATTAAGTATTTAAAGTTTTAAGGAATTTCTATTGTCTTGCCTTATTTTATAAATTGTACTGAAAGCGTGAGAAAATCATTCAAAGGTGCAAAAATCAGATTGTTATTGGGTTACTGATTGATTATTTTGTGCAGTTAGCTACGAACTTTTTATCATTCAGAAATGTATTTATTTACGTAATATAACTTTATATGATTGAATTACTTTTTGCAGGTTTAAGTCAAACACACGATTACACTGACGTGTGATGTGGGACAGAATAGATAACCTTTTATATATATAAAATACCTTACATATATAAACATTCAGTATGCCTAGCTACTAACGTTGTATCGTATAAAAAAGTTTTTATTTAGGTAATATGTTATCTGGTTGAATTTTCTTTGCAGATATAAGGTACGAAAAAAACCTGACGATAGATGGACAGAAAAGTGACCCTAACTTAGTATGAAGGAAACAATTGTCATGATTGTGTGAATGACAATAAAGGGGTTTGGCTGTCTCTTGTTCACTTTGCTAATGCTGCCAATTCGTATTTGTGCTTAGCAACTTTATTTGTAAGCATTAGGGTCCACATGGTACAGGATTTTTCAAAGTATTGTCCATTTTTGTTTTAAAGCTGTTGAAATTATGGATATTGTTATCGTTTATTATAAGACAATGTTATTGATTCGTCAGCGAATGTCAATATATTGGGATCACTCCTTCACTTAAAGGGGCACAAATAATATTCTTCAGCTTAGCAAAATTGTATCCTGTTTCTGGATTATACCTTTAGGAATACTGCTAAAATAAATGCTTCTTTACCAATAGTGATCTTTACAGAAATGACATATTTCTATGGTCAACATTTTATAAAAATAAGAAGTCTCAAGCATGATATAAAAGAAGAGTAGTTACGCCTAGCTTAAGTAAGAAACCGGCGACAAACGGAATTTAAAAGAGACATAAGATCGAGGCCGTTAAATATTTAACGAGACGACTCGTTGGGGATTGGTGAGGACTTTGATGCGTGAAGCCACCCTAGAAGTAGAGTAACATTCAGTATTCATACACTGATATTGCATCACCTCTAAAGGGAGGTTTTGTAAGAAGTAAAATCCTTGTAAACTAATGAATATATGAAACAAATATAATTGTTTTATAAACCCCTATCTAAGGCTATAAATGAAGCACACACAATGATACAGGCTGCAAACCAATATGCATAACATTTTGCCATCCTATATTTTTACCATGTTTTTCAAGAGAAGCAAACAGTAAACGTAGCCTTAATTACTCTGTTGTTTAAATATTTTGCTAACTTCTGCCGACATTGATAACACTTGTTAAAGTGACGTTATTGATAACAGATGTCTTCGTGTAACTATGTACGATGATTTCGAAAACGTATCAGAATTTATCCATTACATGATTGTGTTTAAATTATTGTATATACTTACTAGGAAAATTTACTAATGCCGTGTAACAATCACAAATGCCTTCTCAATTTAAGTTGAAGAACTGTATTTAACTACTATGATACGTTCCGACACAAACAATCATCTATAGTAATTTAAATGTAAAAATAACACAAAGTAAGCTTAAAAAATCAATGACGTCTTCGCTTAAAGAATCTATAAATCCTCGTGTAGCATAACCAATGCTACTGAAACAACATAATCATACGGCGATATAAAACGACTTCTTGCACAGATTAATTATAACAAATACGTTTGGAGGATCTGTGATGATAAAAGTCATTGCCCTTTACCTGGTTGACAGATGTTTTTCATGTGAGAGAGAAATTTAGGGCGAAAGCAACCACAATACAAAATAAGACTGGCCAAAACGTGAACCAATTACAATTGGAGCCAGAATAACATGTTAAATACCAACCAATTGTCACCTTCCTAATGTCTACTTAGCCTGCATCCACTACACAATAAATTTCGGTTTATTAAATGAATTAAAGCCAATGAACCATATTATTTGGTTGTAATTATTTTATGAAGCTATTAAGTAGCATAATTGATATAAAACAAAGATAGTATTATAGTAGAATCACAAATAAGGCATTTGATGGGGGTAAATGATGTAAAGAGAAATTAAAATTCATAAAAACAGCCAGTGATTCCTATGTTGAGGTTTCTACGAATGTTTTGGGAAGTCATAAAGCAGAAAAATGTTCTGACCTACTAAATCACCTGCTTGAGTCATACAAAGCCATGGAATTCAATATATCTTTAAACGTGCATTTCTTACGTTATGACTTGAAATTTTCCCTTGGAGCGTTTAAGGACAACCACAGAGAGTATATTCAAGGTATTTCAATGCTGGAAAAGATCTCCCATGGAAAATAGAATCCAAATATGTTTGCCGATTACGTTTGGACACTCTAGAAAGACATTCCTCAAGTAGAATAAACAAAACTTATCAAGTGATTTATGTTTTAAACATGGGAAACTTTATAATAATGCAGACAAATGTAAATATCTTTTAAATATATATATATTAAAATTATTGTATTCTTGTATATATTGTATTCTTGTGTACCAATTAAAAAAAGAGAAAAACAAATACTAAATTTTTTTCTGAAATAAACAATTCAAAGCACCTCGCTGGCAAATAACAACATCATCAGGAATAATAAAGTATACAATTAATTTGTGTGTTTGATACACTTTGTTATTTCTGATGATGTTGATACTATTTGTCAGTCAGGTGCTTTGAATTATATATATCAATAAATTATTCTTGAATTTGTATTATTTTCTCATATATATATATATATATATATATATATATATATATATATATATAATATTATATAAATCATTTATAAATATAATATGATTTCTTGTATAACAAATTAAAATAACTGAGCGTAATTATACAAGAATTATTTATTTATTTTTATTCAAAACTTTCGTTGATAAACTGTACCATCATCACGAATGAATAACAAAATAATGTCTAATATTGTGTGTGTGTGTGTGTGTGTGTTGCAACGGGGTGAGAGACCGTCGCAAGTGGGAAATAAGTAATTTCCTGTTTTTTAGAAATAAAGCTGTTTTTAAAATAACCAAGTAGGGAATTATACAATTAATAAAGAGGGAAAAATTAAATAAAACAGTAAATAGAATAGTTAAGCCACATTAAAGAATGTTATAAAATAAATTTGTAATAACTAACTAAATTTGAACATCGAGAGTGAAGCGAAAAATTCTAAGTGCCTAAAAAAGCTATTTTTCGAACCAAACCACGTAGAACTTTCATCGACATTTCAAAAGAACCACAATAACTTAGAATGAACATTAGAGAAAACAGAATTCAAAAAACTTAAGAAACAAAAAAGTTACAGCCGTTTAAATAAAATAGACATTTTTCAGTGTTCTAAAATTAATTATCAAACTATGCAAGCTAAAACAGATTCGTTGCCCGACTTGCCTGTACAAGGAATAAATCGAGCGATAGCAAACTTTGCAGGCGGGGTGCGGTAGGTGAAATTCACCGCTATATATACTTGGTCTCTAAGCCTTTAGAGACAGTCTGTAAAAATTTTCTAACACGAGGTGCCGCGGGACGCTATGCTGGACCGCGAGTAGAGACCGTCAGTAGGCCGGATGGACCATAACCTCAGCGCTTTCGACATCCAGGACCACCAAGGATGAAGGCTCCAGACTCAGCCTCCAGGACGCTCGAATAGAGGGAAACCACCACCGACGAACCAGGGATGGCGACTTCCGGTGTCCAAGGACCAGGGAATCCAGACGACGGACCCCAAGGACCGGCAAGAACATCTTTGGCAAGTCATTTTCTTTATTCGAAATCAGTCACGTCAAATTTAGTTAGTTAATTTTATTAAATTCAAACAAATTTGCAAGCTTAAAACAATGACTTCACTCTTTATAAAATTTTAATAAATTGTATGCTAAGTAAATGAATTTATGTGCTCAGAATATTTAAAATAATGAATATTAAAATTACAAAAGGTTTTTGGCCATAAGCCGTTTATTTAAAGAAAATGAGAAATTTTCGAATATTATAAATTTAAAAATTAAAGGTCATAAGTTATGAATTTACCAATTCCATATAGGAGATAAAATATTATTATGTGTAATTTTGAAAATAATTTTATGTTATGTCTATGTTATCAATCTATATGCAAAGTATAATTTTTTAAAGCATAAGAAACAAGAAGATCTCAGTGAATTGTTTTGCTAATATAATTGTGTAATACTTTGAAGGATAAATTTTCTTTTTTATTTCAATAAATAGAGTTAAATATGTCATAAAAATCAACATTATTTGCATTCCATCCTGTGTCAAATAACCAATAAAAACTGTTTAGCTTTTTCCAACTAATATAAAAATGATTATCAAATCAGTAAACAAATTTAATTAAATTTCATTAAATGGCAATAGATAAAGCCTAATGTTTTAAAGAGTTTCTCTCTACTAATTTCATGAGCTAGTCTAAAGATTAGTTGGTTTTTTGTAATAAAAGTCCAGAGATTTATCTACTGGCAGATTGGGTTTAAGAGGACACAGGAGCCTTTTAAAATAGGTATTTTTAAACACAATCATATTTTGCACGTTCCCTTGCTGTTTCTGCAGATCATCATCAGGTGGTAAGACTCTGTGTTTTTTATGTGTATTATTCTAAATGTGTTTCTTTCCAGCTGACTATTAATTTGACATGTGTGACTATACTTAGACCATACACAATTGATAAACTTTTTTAGGAGGGTTTATATGTACTTTAAATAGTAGTCAGCGGGAATAGGCTTGTTGTGGGTTTGGCCCTACGAGCAGGAAACATACACTTAACTCTGGGAGTTTAGCACGGTTTTACCAGCAGGGTGATAGGCAGAGCTTTGGTTGTTTATAAATATGTTTTCTTGTAAACAATTAAATTTTAGTATTCTGCAAGAAAGGATTTAAACAACACAACAAACGACCGCGTGGTGCTGCGGTGGACGGAAAAAGGTAGAGGTGAGGTGGGGGGACGTTGCAGAATTGGCGCCCGGACGGTAGGGACTTTGAACAGGTTCCCTATATCAAAATTGAATAATTAAATAATAGAAATGAATCGAGATAGTTTAAATAAATGAAGTCAAAATGTTTTAAATAATGTAATTAAAATTTGTAAATAATAATATAAATTGAACAAATCCAAGAGCATACGAATAAAAATAAAATAAATAAATTGGAATAAAGATTTAGTCGAAAGAGCGGGTAGGAACCATCTGGCCTAAACCAAATCAAAAAGAAAGAAATAAGGAAATAAATAAATAATTGAATAATAAATAGTATATCAATATGTCTAAACCCGAGATAGATAAATTGATGGCCTTTTTCAAGGCAAAGGAGGAAAAAGACAAAGAAGAGCGAGAGAAAGAGAAGGCGGAAGCGAAACGATTGAGAGAGGAAGAGAGACAATTGAGAGAGAAAGAGAAGGCGGAGGAGAAACGATTGAGGGAGGAAGCAGAACAAAGGGCGAAGGAGAGAGAGGACAAAGAAAAACAATTGAGAGAGGAAGAGAGACAATTGAGAGAGAAAGAGTGGGAGGAAGCAAAACAGAGAGAGAAGGAGAGAGAAGACAGAGAAAAACAAAAGGAGAAGGAGAGAGAAGACAGAGAAAAACAAAAGGAGAAGGAGAGAGAGGACAGAGAAAAACAATGGAGGGAGGAAGAGAAAATGGAAAGACGACATTTATGGGAGGCTTTCCAGTGAAAATTCGAAGACTATCAAAAAGAAAATGAGGCTAAGACAAGTCATATATATGAAAAGTTAAGCGAACATGAGACAGAAATTGAGAGACTAAAAACTAAAACGGAAACAAAAACGGCTAAATTAAACGAAAAGGTACAGAATATCCAAGAGGATATTAAAACGGTAAAGCAACAAGTTGCAAAGGTAAAGCAAACAGCTGGAGCGGGAATAGTAACACAAGTTTGCTTACCAAGGGTAATAGACAGGAACGGGGAGGCCACGTACCGTAGAATTGAGTTCTGGGGGAATGACAAGGAAGATCCAATGACATTCCTAGGGGAAATAGAAGATCTATTTTCTGAAATAGACAATACTATGGACGAGACTGCAAAATTAAGAATTGTAGAGCGATATTTGAAAGGGGCAGCGGATGCATGGCGAAAAGCCATAAAGAACAATACAGAAACTTATTCTGAATTCAGGCAGGAATTCACGGAGCATTTCTGGAGTTATCGCCAGCAGGATAGGGTACGCAGACAAATAAATCAAGGGCGCTACCATAATAATGGACCATACTCTATGGCAGAGTATTTTATTATGATGGTAAACAGGGCGAAAAACTTAGACCCGATAATCCCAGAGAACCATCTCATTTTCATGTTAATGAAACACTTTGGGAGTAACGTTCAGCTAGCTAGTGTGGGGAACCCCACAAGTAACATCAAACAAGCGATAGTTTTCCTACAACAGCTAGACAGCGTTACTGATAACGGCAATGGTAATGGGATCGCTCAAAGAAGTCAACAGAGGCAGGTTGCTCCAAACCAACAACCTAACCCTAACCCAAGGTCCCATGGTGATACCGCAAAATACCAAGATACCAAGTATCCTAGAAACCCTCATCCTAAATCGCCTATCCCCGGACCAAGCGACCACAAGCCAAAAAACTAAATATAAGGATCTCTGGCAACAATCAGGGAGATAAGTTAACCAGGTTAGAGATCCGAAGCAATAAGAAACCAAAAATAATTCAGAGCGAGAGACCGAAGGGAAAGCCGGTTTACCGTCATAATAAGATCAGCCTAGACGGTTTTTCCATGTCTATTAGGGACGATTTGTTAGAGGAAAGAATTGACTCGGTTATAACACTAGAGAATATAGACCAGTGTCCAGTGATAGAGTGCGAAATTAAAGACCATAAGTTAATTGCACAAGTTGATACAGGTGCCCAAATGTCTGTGATTAAAACAGAAAAATACATAGCCCTAAAACAAAACGGGAATTTATTCTATGAGCTACCTATAGCTAACGTAGCGATAGTCACAGCATTAGGGTCAACCTGTAAACGAGTCAAATTACAAACGATGCTACCTCTAACATTAAACGGACACACAAAGGAATTTGTTTTCTTGATTGTGGACAATCTACGGGTTGACCTCATCTTGGGAGCAAATACTTTGTGTGCGTTAAAGGCCCGGATAAACATGGAGAGATCGTTCATGACGTATGAGATTGATGGATATCTGCTGCACCAGGAGTTTCTTGTATCGAATAATAATAAAAATAATATAAAACAAGAGATAGGATGTAATAAAATTAATAAAATAACAAACAAAAATACTAACCAAAATGTAATATGTTCCGACGTTACAAGCGGGGAACAGGGAATAAATATAATAGATTCGTCTTATATAGACGGGCAAATTAACGACGGCAAATTAACACCTGTAGAGCCGACATTGGAGTGCCCGATAGTGAATAGCGAACAGGCGGGGCTGTTCACGGGCAAGGATCAGGAAGATGGGTCCTTGTGGAAGTTAGGCGATGACAAACTAAAAAATAAACAAACACGAAACAAAAATATGACTAAAAATGTAAAATGTTCCACCGATACAAATGGGGAACAAAAAACAATAAAACCAAAACAATTGCCAACGAATAAAGATACGAACGAGGTTACCAAAAATTTAAATAACAAATTGTGCGAAAATTCGAGGAAGAGTGAATTATTAAACAGTGAAAGAACGGAATCAAGTAAGCTAACGGGATTAAACAAAGCAAAAAATGGGTTAACCAAGCCTACAACAAACAAA
>JBAIZL010000393.1:0-55000 GCA_036971475.1 Prosapia bicincta
ACAGCCACCCCTAAACTCGGCCGCTACGTAACCTAGGACTATAGGGGTAGTTTTGGATGATGCTCAAGGTCATCCTGACCGTGACCCCAGACCCGGGGGTGGTTTCGACCACGTTCAGGGGGGTAGGGGGTAGTTTTTCGAAAAAAAAAAAAAAAAATCGGCCGCTACGTAACCTAGGACTATAGGGGTAGTTTCGGATGATGCGGGCGGACGTCGCGACCCTGATCCAAGCCATAGGGGTGGTTTTGAACACGTCTAGAGGGGTGGGGGGTAGTTTTTCCAAAAAAAATTTATTTTCAACCCACCGACCTAAGCTAGCCAAATTTGATCAAACCTAACCTAACCTACGTATAGGGGGTGACCTCGCCCACGTTCAGGTCCAGCTCTGGGGGTGGATTGGGGGGTGGGGGGTAGTTTTCCAAAAAATTTTGGAAAATCGTGTCTTGACCGATAGGGTGAGTTTAGGGTCTAATACGGGCTGCTGAGGGGTAGTTTCACCTAGGGGTAGTTTTTACAAAAAATATGAAATTGCCGAAAATCGATCGGATGGATCAACAGACAGTACAGAATATGTCTAGAGTCCTTTTTGGACCATTGCGGGGGCGGTTCACCTAGGGGTAGTTTATAAATAAAATATGAAATTGCCAAAAATCGATCGGTATGATCGAAGGACCGTACGGGATATGTGTCCATTATGGTAGGCTGTGTGGGTGGGATTACCGGTTTTCAGATTGCCAAAAATGATCGAGGTCCTAGGTAAAAGCCAATCCCCAACCGGCGCCCGAGGTAACGCCGCCTAGGAGCGGGTAAAGCTAACACGGAGCACGCACTCGGTTAAAGCCAAACCGAGCCCAGCCACCCGGCAGCTAGGCCTTAGGTAAAGCTAACACGGAGCTAGCCCTCGGGTAAAGCCATCACGAGGCCGACCCTTAGGTAAAGTAACCCTGGAATAGCTCCGGTGGTGGGGGTAACTTTTGGAAAGATTTAACGGTTATCTGATGACGTATCAGCGCTTGAGCGAGTCTAGGCAAGTAGTAGGCATACCCTAACCATAGTGTTCTACCCTAAATAAATTGGCTGATGCAGGGCAAGGGGCAAACCCGCAGAGTTAACACACTATCTTGGAGGTAGACCCACCCAAACCACAGGCATAGCATCCCTGCAGCGGGGATTTAGCCAACCCAAGGCAGGCCCTTAAGTAAAGCCCCCTGAAGAAAAGGCTTAAGGTAAAGCTACCTTGGAGCCTGGTCTTAGGTAAAGCCTCTTTGGAGGTAGACTTTAAGTAAAGCTACCCAAGAGTCCGGCCAGGGTGGTTGCTATATCAATTACAACCTATCGACCAAGACAAATACCTCCACCAAGTCCTAGGTAAAGCCACCCAGGTGTCAGACCATAGGTAAAGTAACCGCGGAGTCGGGCGTGAGGTAAAGCCAGCCAGGCCTTAGGTAAAGCTACCACTGAGGCAAACCTTCGGTAAAGTAACCGCGGGGTCGTGCTCGAGGTAAAGCCACCCAGGACATAGGAATAGTCTATACGGAGCATGGCCTCAGGTAAAAGCCATCCCGAAGACTGCCCATAGGTAAAGTAACCCAGGAATCTTACATTAAGTGAGGGTGGTTATCAAATGAAATTACCAAAAATGATCGGCTAGATCAAACGACCAACGTTCCAACTAAACACTAGTTTTAACCGACCAACCGAGTGCAAATAGTCAACAAGTTGAATCGACCAATCACATTGCAGGGGCCCGGTGGGCTTACGCAAACGGTCGCAGTAAGACGTGAAAGCCCATATACCATGTTAAACCAATATATATGATAGTCCACATAATGTGTTAAACAAATATGCAGGCCTAGATACATACTATGCTAGGCCAACATACAAGGGCCTACCATGTCTGTAAACCACAGGCCAGACCCCGTTGACCTGAGCTATTTTCACCTCCTCTATCAGGTTGATCCTGGCAACCGTATAATATGCATAACCTATCAAGCCCACGTAAAGATTTATGACGTATCGGCGTTCGAGCGACTCAGGTATTAGACCCGCCCTAACTAGAGGGGCAAAGGGTTATGATTGTCAAACTCAAAATTGTCTATGCTACAAAATAATAAACAAAGCAACAAAGCCCCGTCGTTTCAGGGAATACGCTTGACCGTGTGCTAGACATGTACAGACTTGCAGAGATAACACATTATCTAAAAACCGCAACGGCAGCCGGTGACCGCTACAGCAAGCTTAAAACCCGCACGGCTGTGTCGTTGTGAACCTAGGCACATGTCTATGTTTTGATTACTGTATCAATTTACTGTGTACTGTCGTCATACCAAGGCCTATAATCAGAAATCAGTGTAAATAATCAAATAGCCTCAATGGACATCTCCTATAGCTGTAAATGTATCTAGATATAAAGGTATATATGGAGAAACACTAATAATGAGGCCTATCACAAAACGAGAATAAATATATGTTATAAAACGATGCTAAGCCATCATGCATGCTATCATACATAGGCTTGTTTAGCCAACACACGTGATAGGACACATAATGTGTTAAACAAATATGCGTGTAAGCCTGCATACATACTATGCTAGGCCGACTTACATGGGCTTACATGGGTCGGTAAACCACTGGCCAAAGCCTATATGACCTGAGCTATTTACACCTCGTCTATCAGGTAGAACATGGCAACCGTATAATACGGGAAGTACTATATGGTATAGCTAACAATGCATAACCTATCACGCCCATGACGGTCAACAAATATTACAATATAATTTTAAAAAAGTTACGCAACCTATATACATACAATGCTAACCAATATAGGCATATATACTATGTTAAACCAGCATGAAATATACTCTAAATGGCCATATATACACGCTGTTAAACCAATATGCAGGTTAACCTATATACAGCCCTTATTAGGCAAATATCCCCGTTACCCACATAGGCCTATATAATATGTTAAACCAGGAGGAATGATAGCTTATATAGTGTGTTAAACAAATATGCATGTAAACCTACATAAATAATATGCTAAGCCTACATACTGTGCTAAACAGATATGCGTGTAAACCCACATAAATACTATGCTAACCAGCATGGATGCTATCCTACATAGGCTTATATACTATGTTAGACCTGCATACGTAATTACCCTATATAGTGTGTTAAATAAATATGCGTGTAAACCAAATAAATACTATGCTAAGCCAACATGCATGCTATCATACTATGTTAGGCCTACATAATGTGTTAAACATATATGTGTGTAAGCTTGCATAGATATTATGCTAAGAAGACATGGGCCTACAAAGTATAACACATTATATCCGGTGCATAGTTTAGCTAATGGTTATCACACACACTATCCTACAAGCTGCCCACAAATTACCACATAATACCTGATACATAGCTTGGCTATTCATTAACACATAGTAGGCCCCAACACATAATATCCGGTGCACAGCCTCGCTAAATAAGCATAAACTCCCCAAAATTGGCATATCAATTATGTATGGTCTAGATATAGTCACACATCTCATTTCAAAAGTCAGCTGGAAAGAAACACTAGCCTGGCTAATCATTATCACATAGTAGGCCCCAACACATAATCTCCAATGCATAGCCAGGCTAATGTTCATCATGTAGTACCCAATGCATAGCTTGAGTATGGTTTAACAAACAGTATCCAAAGCATAGCCTGACCAAGGGATATCACAAAGTATCCGTTGAGTAGGCTGATTACAAACCAACACATAATAGTCTGGCTAGTGGTTATTAAATAGTACCTGTTGCATAGCTAGGCTAATGCGTATCACATAGTACCCGATGCATAGCCTGACTAGGGCTAGCACATAGTATCCGAGGTATAGATTGACTAATGGTTAACACATGGTATCCAAAGCATAGCTAGGCTTGTAAATAACTAGTGGTTAGTTTGACTATGATTAACACACACAGTATCCGATGCGTAGCTTAGCTAATGGATAACACATAGTAACCTATGCCTAGCCTGACTAGGGCTAACACATAGTATCCGACGAGTGGCGTGATATAAGCTAACACACAGTATCCGGATCGAATATGACGTCATCCAGGGCGAAGACGGCTGCTATGCTGATACCGTGATGGCCGGCGCAGGCTAGATCAAATAGCCAACGTTTCAACTAAACCACTGTCTTACGCTAAGTTTAACCGACCAACATACGCGAAGTTCAAACGAACAACATTTACACCAAGCTCAAATAGGCTACGGCCAGATCAACGTTTCAGCTAATCAACGTTGAAAAACTTACGCTAATCAACCAGCAAACTGACACCTGGTTCAAATGGGTTATGGTTAGTGAAGGCACCGGCAAAAGCCTTAGGCACAAAGTATAACACATTATATCCGGTGCATAGTTTAGCTAATGGATATCACACACTAACCTACAAGCTGCCCACAAATTACCACATAATACCTGATACATAGCCCGGATAATCATTAACGCATAGCGGCCGATGCAAGTCATGACTAGGGCTAACACAACATATTCAAACCATAGCCTGACTACGGCTAACACATAGTATCCGATGAGAAGTATGAATACAAAGTAACACATAATATCCGTTGCATAGCTCGGCTAAAGTTCGTCATATAGCACCCGAAGTATAGCTTGACAAACACATAGCATCTCATGAGCGGCGTGATATAAGGTAACACATAGTATCCGATACACAACCTAGGATCGAATATGACGTCATCCAGGTGGAGAACAAGATGGTGGCAATGTTGATACCAACTTCAAAAAGGGCTATGGCCTGTGTAGGCTAGATCAAATAACCAACGTTTCAACTAAACTACTGTCATACGCGTAGTTTAACCAACCAACATACGTGAAGTTCAAACGAACAGCATTGACACCAAGTCCAAATAGGCTATGGCGGCTATGCCCAGATCAGCGTTTCAGCTAATCAAAATGAAAAACTTACGCTAATCAACCAACATCTACACCGAAGTCAAATGGGTTATGGTTAGTGAAGGCACCGGCAAAAGCTTTAAGCCCTAGACATAATTATAGCTATCAACGCGTACCAAAATAGCTATGCAGAAACCGTCAAGGCCATTACACATATTGTCCAGGTATGTTCTCCATCAAACCGAGACTTTAGACACCATCTCTGTAAAACAGCTAACAAATTATACTCTACCACAATAGGTATGTCAAAACTGTTACCGGCTCATAATCTAAGACAATGGTTACGTAACGCTCTTTATCAATTTAAGACCTTAAGCGATATCTTCGTAAAGACAGCCACAATAGTTACGTTAAAAAGAGCTACCGCTGCTCACCCTACCATAATAGCTACGTACAGACGGTTAATATTGTATAACCTATCACAAGACTTATGTAAAACAGCTATGCATAACCTGTCACACAATAACTGCGTAAAGGCAGCTAACAAGGCCTACCCCTTTAAAATAGCTACGAAAAGATAACAACCAATACATACCCTATCATAATAGCTATGTAAAGACAGCTAAAGATGCATAACCTAACTCAGTAATGATTGCTATTAAATAATGAACCATTACACTAGCCACGTAAAGACAGCTACCAACACCACAATAGCTACGTAAAAACAGTTATCGATCCGTGACCAAGATAATACCTACGTAAGACCTATATCAGTGCTAAGACAATAGCTCCGTAAGGAAAACCTACCACTTCGTGAACTACGACAACAGCAAGGTGTGGACGGCTACCAATACATTACTTATCACAGCTACCAACACATAACTCGTCACACTAGCTAAGTAAATAGCGCTACGATTGAATAGCCTATCACACAGGCCAAATGAGGGTCACTAACTAAACCATCACAATATCTCTGTACATGGCAGATGGCGTGATGATCCTCATCTTTATCGCACACCTAACAGTAGGTTAGAAGCACTCTGGCTAGCTTAGGTTAGTGGGTTGAAAATAATTTTTTCTAAAAACTACCCCTCTAGACGTGGTTGAACACCCAACAGTAGGTTAGGTTAGAAGCACTCTGGCTAGCTTAGGTTAGTGGGTTGAAAATAATTTTTCCTAAAAACTACCCCTCTAGACGTGGTTGAACCCTCCCCCAAGGCTACGATCAAGGTCACATCGACCGCCTGCATCATCCAAAACCACCCCTAACTTTCAAAGGTTGGTCGTATCTCCATCACGGGCATCACTGACCTGTGGTTGTAGAAGTTAGGGGTGGTTTTGGATGATGCAGGCGGTCGATGTGACCTTGATCGTAGCCTTGGGGGAGGGTTCAACCACGTCTAGAGGGGTAGTTTTTAGGAAAAATTATTTTCAACCCACTAACCTAAGCTAGCCAGAGTGCTTCTAACCTAACCTACTGTTGGGTGTTCAACCACGTCTAGAGGGGTAGTTTTTAGAAAAAATTATTTTCAACCCACTAACCTAAGCTAGCCAGAGTGCTTCTAACCTACTGTTAGGTGTGCGATAAAGATGAGGATCATCACGCCATCTGCCATGTACAGAGATATTGTGATGGTTTAGTTAGTGACCCTCATTTGGCCTGTGTGATAGGCTATTCAATCGTAGCGCTATTTACTTAGCTAGTGTGACGAGTTATGTGTTGGTAGCTGTGATAAGTAATGTATTGGTAGCCGTCCACACCTTGCTGTTGTCGTAGTTCACGAAGTGGTAGGTTTTCCTTACGGAGCTATTGTCTTAGCACTGATATAGGTCTTACGTAGGTATTATCTTGGTCACGGATCGATAACTGTTTTTACGTAGCTATTGTGGTGTTGGTAGCTGTCTTTACGTGGCTAGTGTAATGGTTCATTATTTAATAGCAATCATTACTGAGTTAGGTTATGCATCTTTAGCTGTCTTTACATAGCTATTATGATAGGGTATGTATTGGTTGTTATCTTTTCGTAGCTATTTTAAAGGGGTAGGCCTTGTTAGCTGCCTTTACGCAGTTATTGTGTGACAGGTTATGCATAGCTGTTTTACATAAGTCTTGTGATAGGTTATACAATATTAACCGTCTGTACGTAGCTATTATGGTAGGGTGAGCAGCGGTAGCTCTTTTTAACGTAACTATTGTGGCTGTCTTTACGAAGATATCGCTTAAGGTCTTAAATTGATAAAGAGCGTTACGTAACCATTGTCTTAGATTATGAGCCGGTAACAGTTTTGACATACCTATTGTGGTAGAGTATAATTTGTTAGCTGTTTTACAGAGATGGTGTCTAAAGTCTCGGTTTGATGGAGAACATACCTGGACAATATGTGTAATGGCCTTGACGGTTTCTGCATAGCTATTTTGGTACGCGTTGATAGCTATAATTATGTCTAGGGCTTAAAGCTTTTGCCGGTGCCTTCACTAACCATAACCCATTTGACTTCGGTGTAGATGTTGGTTGATTAGCGTAAGTTTTTCATTTTGATTAGCTGAAACGCTGATCTGGGCATAGCCGCCATAGCCTATTTGGACTTGGTGTCAATGCTGTTCGTTTGAACTTCACGTATGTTGGTTGGTTAAACTACGCGTATGACAGTAGTTTAGTTGAAACGTTGGTTATTTGATCTAGCCTACACAGGCCATAGCCCTTTTTGAAGTTGGTATCAACATTGCCACCATCTTGTTCTCCACCTGGATGACGTCATATTCGATCCTAGGTTGTGTATCGGATACTATGTGTTACCTTATATCACGCCGCTCATGAGATGCTATGTGTTTGTCAAGCTATACTTCGGGTGCTATATGACGAACTTTAGCCGAGCTATGCAACGGATATTATGTGTTACTTTGTATTCATACTTCTCATCGGATACTATGTGTTAGCCGTAGTCAGGCTATGGTTTGAATATGTTGTGTTAGCCCTAGTCATGACTTGCATCGGCCGCTATGCGTTAATGATTATCCGGGCTATGTATCAGGTATTATGTGGTAATTTGTGGGCAGCTTGTAGGTTAGTGTGTGATATCCATTAGCTAAACTATGCACCGGATATAATGTGTTATACTTTGTGCCTAAGGCTTTTGCCGGTGCCTTCACTAACCATAACCCATTTGAACCAGGTGTCAGTTTGCTGGTTGATTAGCGTAAGTTTTTCAACGTTGATTAGCTGAAACGTTGATCTGGCCGTAGCCTATTTGAGCTTGGTGTAAATGTTGTTCGTTTGAACTTCGCGTATGTTGGTCGGTTAAACTTAGCGTAAGACAGTGGTTTAGTTGAAACGTTGGCTATTTGATCTAGCCTGCGCCGGCCATCACGGTATCAGCATAGCAGCCGTCTTCGCCCTGGATGACGTCATATTCGATCCGGATACTGTGTGTTAGCTTATATCACGCCACTCGTCGGATACTATGTGTTAGCCCTAGTCAGGCTAGGCATAGGTTACTATGTGTTATCCATTAGCTAAGCTACGCATCGGATACTGTGTGTGTTAATCATAGTCAAACTAACCACTAGTTATTTACAAGCCTAGCTATGCTTTGGATACCATGTGTTAACCATTAGTCAATCTATACCTCGGATACTATGTGCTAGCCCTAGTCAGGCTATGCATCGGGTACTATGTGATACGCATTAGCCTAGCTATGCAACAGGTACTATTTAATAACCACTAGCCAGACTATTATGTGTTGGTTTGTAATCAGCCTACTCAACGGATACTTTGTGATATCCCTTGGTCAGGCTATGCTTTGGATACTGTTTGTTAAACCATACTCAAGCTATGCATTGGGTACTACATGATGAACATTAGCCTGGCTATGCATTGGAGATTATGTGTTGGGGCCTACTATGTGATAATGATTAGCCAGGCTAGTGTTTCTTTCCAGCTGACTTTTGAAATGAGATGTGTGACTATATCTAGACCATACATAATTGATATGCCAATTTTGGGGAGTTTATGCTTATTTAGCGAGGCTGTGCACCGGATATTATGTGTTGGGGCCTACTATGTGTTAATGAATAGCCAAGCTATGTATCAGGTATTATGTGGTAATTTGTGGGCAGCTTGTAGGATAGTGTGTGTGATAACCATTAGCTAAACTATGCACCGGATATAATGTGTTATACTTTGTAGGCCCATGTCTTCTTAGCATAATATCTATGCAAGCTTACACACATATATGTTTAACACATTATGTAGGCCTAACATAGTATGATAGCATGCATGTTGGCTTAGCATAGTATTTATTTGGTTTACACGCATATTTATTTAACACACTATATAGGGTAATTACGTATGCAGGTCTAACATAGTATATAAGCCTATGTAGGATAGCATCCATGCTGGTTAGCATAGTATTTATGTGGGTTTACACGCATATCTGTTTAGCACAGTATGTAGGCTTAGCATATTATTTATGTAGGTTTACATGCATATTTGTTTAACACACTATATAAGCTATCATTCCTCCTGGTTTAACATATTATATAGGCCTATGTGGGTAACGGGGATATTTGCCTAATAAGGGCTGTATATAGGTTAACCTGCATATTGGTTTAACAGCGTGTATATATGGCCATTTAGAGTATATTTCATGCTGGTTTAACATAGTATATATGCCTATATTGGTTAGCATTGTATGTATATAGGTTGCGTAACTTTTTTAAAATTATATTGTAATATTTGTTGACCGTCATGGGCGTGATAGGTTATGCATTGTTAGCTATACCATATAGTACTTCCCGTATTATACGGTTGCCATGTTCTACCTGATAGACGAGGTGTAAATAGCTCAGGTCATATAGGCTTTGGCCAGTGGTTTACCGACCCATGTAAGCCCATGTAAGTCGGCCTAGCATAGTATGTATGCAGGCTTACACGCATATTTGTTTAACACATTATGTGTCCTATCACGTGTGTTGGCTAAACAAGCCTATGTATGATAGCATGCATGATGGCTTAGCATCGTTTTATAACATATATTTATTCTCGTTTTGTGATAGGCCTCATTATTAGTGTTTCTCCATATATACCTTTATATCTAGATACATTTACAGCTATAGGAGATGTCCATTGAGGCTATTTGATTATTTACACTGATTTCTGATTATAGGCCTTGGTATGACGACAGTACACAGTAAATTGATACAGTAATCAAAACATAGACATGTGCCTAGGTTCACAACGACACAGCCGTGCGGGTTTTAAGCTTGCTGTAGCGGTCACCGGCTGCCGTTGCGGTTTTTAGATAATGTGTTATCTCTGCAAGTCTGTACATGTCTAGCACACGGTCAAGCGTATTCCCTGAAACGACGGGGCTTTGTTGCTTTGTTTATTATTTTGTAGCATAGACAATTTTGAGTTTGACAATCATAACCCTTTGCCCCTCTAGTTAGGGCGGGTCTAATACCTGAGTCGCTCGAACGCCGATACGTCATAAATCTTTACGTGGGCTTGATAGGTTATGCATATTATACGGTTGCCAGGATCAACCTGATAGAGGAGGTGAAAATAGCTCAGGTCAACGGGGTCTGGCCTGTGGTTTACAGACATGGTAGGCCCTTGTATGTTGGCCTAGCATAGTATGTATCTAGGCCTGCATATTTGTTTAACACATTATGTGGACTATCATATATATTGGTTTAACATGGTATATGGGCTTTCACGTCTTACTGCGACCGTTTGCGTAAGCCCACCGGGCCCCTGCAATGTGATTGGTCGATTCAACTTGTTGACTATTTGCACTCGGTTGGTCGGTTAAAACTAGTGTTTAGTTGGAACGTTGGTCGTTTGATCTAGCCGATCATTTTTGGTAATTTCATTTGATAACCACCCTCACTTAATGTAAGATTCCTGGGTTACTTTACCTATGGGCAGTCTTCGGGATGGCTTTTACCTGAGGCCATGCTCCGTATAGACTATTCCTATGTCCTGGGTGGCTTTACCTCGAGCACGACCCCGCGGTTACTTTACCGAAGGTTTGCCTCAGTGGTAGCTTTACCTAAGGCCTGGCTGGCTTTACCTCACGCCCGACTCCGCGGTTACTTTACCTATGGTCTGACACCTGGGTGGCTTTACCTAGGACTTGGTGGAGGTATTTGTCTTGGTCGATAGGTTGTAATTGATATAGCAACCACCCTGGCCGGACTCTTGGGTAGCTTTACTTAAAGTCTACCTCCAAAGAGGCTTTACCTAAGACCAGGCTCCAAGGTAGCTTTACCTTAAGCCTTTTCTTCAGGGGGCTTTACTTAAGGGCCTGCCTTGGGTTGGCTAAATCCCCGCTGCAGGGATGCTATGCCTGTGGTTTGGGTGGGTCTACCTCCAAGATAGTGTGTTAACTCTGCGGGTTTGCCCCTTGCCCTGCATCAGCCAATTTATTTAGGGTAGAACACTATGGTTAGGGTATGCCTACTACTTGCCTAGACTCGCTCAAGCGCTGATACGTCATCAGATAACCGTTAAATCTTTCCAAAAGTTACCCCCACCACCGGAGCTATTCCAGGGTTACTTTACCTAAGGGTCGGCCTCGTGATGGCTTTACCCGAGGGCTAGCTCCGTGTTAGCTTTACCTAAGGCCTAGCTGCCGGGTGGCTGGGCTCGGTTTGGCTTTAACCGAGTGCGTGCTCCGTGTTAGCTTTACCCGCTCCTAGGCGGCGTTACCTCGGGCGCCGGTTGGGGATTGGCTTTTACCTAGGACCTCGATCATTTTTGGCAATCTGAAAACCGGTAATCCCACCCACACAGCCTACCATAATGGACACATATCCCGTACGGTCCTTCGATCATACCGATCGATTTTTGGCAATTTCATATTTTATTTATAAACTACCCCTAGGTGAACCGCCCCCGCAATGGTCCAAAAAGGACTCTAGACATATTCTGTACTGTCTGTTGATCCATCCGATCGATTTTCGGCAATTTCATATTTCTTGTAAAAACTACCCCTAGGTGAAACTACCCCTCAGCAGCCCGTATTAGACCCTAAACTCACCCTATCGGTCAAGACACGATTTTCCAAAATTTTTTGGAAAACTACCCCCCACCCCCCAATCCACCCCCAGAGCTGGACCTGAACGTGGGCGAGGTCACCCCCTATACGTAGGTTAGGTTAGGTTTGATCAAATTTGGCTAGCTTAGGTCGGTGGGTTGAAAATAAATTTTTTTTGGAAAAACTACCCCCCACCCCTCTAGACGTGTTCAAAACCACCCCTATGGCTTGGATCAGGGTCGCGACGTCCGCCCGCATCATCCGAAACTACCCCTATAGTCCTAGGTTACGTAGCGGCCGATTTTTTTTTTTTTTTTTTCGAAAAACTACCCCCTACCCCCCTGAACGTGGTCGAAACCACCCCCGGGTCTGGGGTCACGGTCAGGATGACCTTGAGCATCATCCAAAACTACCCCTATAGTCCTAGGTTACGTAGCGGCCGAGTTTAGGGGTGGCTGTCCCAATGGATCGCAAGTTCTACTGACGTAACTGATAACTTAGTAACTGCTAAAGTAACCGATAGCTTAGAAACTGAAAAACATAACTGATATTTTAATCTTATTCTTGTGGAAATTGATTTATACTGAAACATAACTATTTATAATTGGTGAAATTGATTAAAATATGTTTGTACCCGAGGTAGCCTATATTTAAGTTTATACTCAAAAAAGTATTTTATTTATTTTCTCAAATATTTAAGTTTAGAAATTAATAACTCTGAAGTATTTTGTTCTGAGTTTTTCTTTTTTTACAGGGTTGATAATTTTTAATTAGTAATAAATTATTTAGATTAAATTAAAATGAAAAATATAATTTTAGTTTTTTTAATAAATAAAAGCAAATATGAAGGAAAAATCAACAATCCTAGAGCGGTCGACAGAAGTGACTTTAAAAATTTGAGTATTTTCATTTACAAGATAAAATCATAGAAGTCATCAGGATGTAAATCTGAAGCAGGTTTTAGTCGCTATTCCAAAAGCGCGTCTGATACTCTGTAATATCTAACCGTATTATTATAATTATTAACATTCGCAGCTATTTACTTTACATAATTCATAGAATTCTGCAGGTCAACCTTTAGATACAAATGAAACTCAAACTTATATGGAATCTAGAATAAATTCTAATTCTTTTTTCCAGGTGTAGATACATTTTGTTAAGACAACTACAAGAAAATCAATACTCTAAATACTACAAAAATTATTTTCTAAAACTTTAATAAGGTCATGTCTGAATTTCTAGGAAAAGGGATATAATCACAACTTGCTCAGACATAAGTTTCATACATCAGGCTCCCAAACTTTACCCCTGAGCAAGCATCCTGCCGTGAGGTTCCTTGCTTTGTAAGTCTCAAGATTTAGTCTTCAACCGCAAATACGTGTAAAATTAGCTGAACGTGTCGAACGGTTAATCGTAGGCATCCTTAATGCAAACACAGTTTGCTCGTTTCCCAGTGCTTGCTAGTTAGTTTTACAAATAATTATATGTTCAGCATAAAGGGAATAACCATGGCCTTGTGTATAGGCTACATATTCCCGAAAGGATTAGTTCTGTTTAGTGACGTCACTGTGTATAAAGATATTTCAGATTCATCTATAGCAAGAATATCACATTAACTAAACATTTAATCGATGGAAACTTGAGCAGGAAATAGTGAAATATTTCTGCTTTTCTTAACAAAACTATTAACCGCAAATAAACATTAGTTTTTATAAATCGTTATTTCCATAAATGAATAGTATAAGGTATACCATAAATAATAAATCTCAAATTTGGACCTCGCTGTGTTGCTGAATATTTATGCATACTTTTGTTATTGTTCTGCAAATTATTACCATCACGTGATTTTTTTTAATAGCTAATTATTTAGAAATAACACACTGCTGTTTTTAACTATTTTTTATTTCTTTAAAATTTCAGTTCAGCTAATTTAAAATTTCAGTTCAGTTACACAACTTAATTATGATGACTTGAAACTAAAAAAAAGAAACTTGCCTACAATACATCTTGTGTTCTTTCTAAAATAAACAAGTGTTATAAAAAAAAATGTTTAAAGTTAATTTCTAATTATTATAATACATATCCTAATTTACATAATCTCAAAATAATAGTATTTGAAGGTTCAAATAACTGATTGACTATATAAGTACCCTTATAGTAAAAAACGTTCTTTTAAAAATAATTTTTTAGTAATATTGTAAATTCGTCTAACAAAAATATTTCAATACAGACATTTTGTTTAAACCAATACCTCTAAGTCTGAGACGCGGAAGGAGGGGTTTTCTTACAAGATATAACCCTGGCCTCCCGGGCCAGATGTCTCCTTGAGTCGTTAAATTGCCGGCTTCTACTTCGGTCAAGTGTGTTTAAGGTTAATGTTTATGGTAACACTTATTCAGAAATAGGGACATATAACAGTCGCATTAGTTTTTTCTAAAACATTTATTGGATTTTCTAAACTCTTTATTATATAGCGACAGAAAGTAACAGACAAGGACCAAAATACATCTTTTTTTTACTCATATATAATATATAATTTAATATATTTATAATATAATATAATTATAATATATCATATATAATATAACTTTAATTTTACTCATAAATGTAGTATGATTAGCTTGAATTGTATTTTGATTTATTATCTTTTCAGATGCTAAAGCTTCTTAGTTAAAAACATATTTCGATTATTTTTTAAAAACCTATAAAACTAAACTTAGAAAAAAGTATAGTTCTACACTGTTTGTTTGAAATGTTTAATAAACATTATCAAAGACAAATTTTGTAGTTTGTCCGATTTATAAACTAACGTGAATATTTTAATAAACACACAAAAGTTCGCAGCTTTAAACAAAAAGTGGAGGAACACAAACAGAACAACTCAACATTTTACAATCACATAAAAGAAACAGGACACAAATACACCGACATTTACCAAAACCTAGAAATCCTACACATTAAAAGGACCACATCTCAACACACTAGAACAATATGAAATTTACCGACACACAAAAACACAAAGTACAAACATATTAAACGAACAAACACAATACAAATCACTATAATATTTGATACTATCAAAAACCTATTTTTAAAACCGTCACCGCTTAACCCAAATTCTCCAAGCAGAAGACACTGAAGAAGATCGGCACATAGCGATCGAAAACGTTCTATCTCAATAAGTTTTAATAAATTTACTAAATTTAAAGTTCGGATTATCATAAAGAATTGTTTAAGTGATTAATGAATATTTTATTCATTCTTTTAGTATTTTATTATGTAATATATAATTTTCGTTTTTATTATTAAATTATTTTACAACTAATGTAGTACCATAAATAGCATTAATTGAGTATTTGCTGATATCATCGCTTGTGTTGCTGACAGTTGTGTGCGATTTTATTAATTTTACTAATTTAGTGATGTATAAAAATTTTAAAACATAGTTGTATTATCGTCATCTCGGTCAGCTAGCACATCAAGGTCTAATCGTCGTAGAATAAAGAAATATAAGCGGCGAAAGAATAAAGGTATTTATCAGATCTTGCGAAGTGCTGTCTCTATGCAGCGATTGTAAGAACTAAGAACTGTACTTCCTCTTGGCTGAATTTTAAAATGTATTTTTATTGTCCTTCAGGGTCGTCTTAATATAGAACAGAAATCAATATGGTAATTTTGCGTTATAATTTATTGATTACGTATTAAAATTTACACGAACTGTTTCAGTGTTTATTTGTTTAGCAAAAAACAAATACTTTGTGACGCGTAAATGGTCGAGTGCTTGTACGATTGAATAATTGCCCGTAGTTAATATGCACTTGTAACACCATCACCTGTGCGAGGATAATGTAGGCTACCTCTCCTGAGATGTGGGACAAGGGAAAGCTTTCAGGAAGCATCCCTTAACTTAGTCTTATGAGCAATTTAAATCAGGGACAAGAGCGTACCGGGCCCAATTATTGCTGATGCATGTTTTAGGTTTGATGAATTTTTAAAATATGTAAATATAAGGTTTGCGTTACTTTGATCTAAACCCCGTTGCGAATAGACGCGCGAATATTGTGGCAATTTGGAACTCATTTCTTTCACTTAAGCTTCATAATGAAAAAGTCAATAACTACCAAGCAAGCATGGGTAAAATGAGAAATAACTGGAAATAATAATTTCTCTAATGTTTAAAGAAAATATACAGCTAGTTACATCTTCTTTAATTTTTTGTATAAACATATACCGATGTAGATATCTTTTAATAAATGTTTACGGATGCATTAGTTTAGATATTTCTAATAAGAGTTTATAATTTATAATTCGCATTTTTCTGTAGATTCATTGCTGACAACTTAAAATACAAGAAATACACACCGGCAAACAATACCTCACAATACAAATTTTGTAATCATTAAATGTTTTTGACAACCATACTAGCTCACTTTTCAGTGAATGTAGATTTAACTCTGATGATAGTAACATGATTGGTGAAAACATCCCATGATTAAAACATTTCCATTTGGAGAAAGTGTGTATATTTTTCTTAATAATAATATCACAAGATGACCTCTAACTTATAATGCAACCTGTAATATTTATAATTTTAAAAAAATCTCTGCTCCGAATTTTGTGTATAGTAAATTGGAGTAAGAACAATTGTTCAGAAGCTGTGTACAGGACCATTAATTATATACAAGACAAAGCATAAAGTATAAATGCTGAGTTCATCACTAACAGGTATTCCTATTTGTTGACACCCCCTTTTCCACGTTCTCAGTGCTTGCTCTATGTAGGCTATATCTTGGAGTGTGCTCGTGCCACGCTGTGAGTCATTTAACGACCCTGAAACCTCTAGTCAAATTCCTTCCAGCTTCTATTTTTGACTCATATTTTGTGTACATATTTTAACTGCTCTGGTGGTATTTCCGTCAATGTTTTTTTTCTCTAATGTTTCTTACGCTTTGTCCTGTGGTACTGAAATGATATTTTTTTAAATACAAATCTAATAAAAAGCAGATATTGATTAGCCTTACCTTTTATATGTTGGAATAATAGTTTAAAAATATAGCCTAAAACGGTATCCTTCCTGAAAGTACTTCTAATTTGAAGAAGAATTGTTTTCTTTCAGAAGAAGGACGAAGTTTGGTGAGACTACTGGTAGGTCATCCTCTATAATCAGGAGGGAGTACTCTCAGTATTAAAGAGACACTCTGGTATTTCATTTGATGGTTGAACTATTCCGGGAAATATTTATAAAATTTCCGTATGCGTTCTTGTCACACTAACAACTTTTAATAGATTGAAAAATCCTCATTTAATTAAAAATATATTTTTTTAATTGTTACGTTGAACGTTAACCAAAAGTATGTATTAAAAAAAACAAGCAAACCTCATCAAGCACGGGTTTAATAACCCAGAATAGTTTCGACGACGATGTCGCCTTCATCAGTGATTAGTTAACGCAGTGCTTGGGCTTCATAGTGTTAACAATCCGCTGATAAAGGCAAGATTGTCGACGAAACTAGTTTAGATTAGTGTGGTATAAGTAAGCTCTTTTCAAGTGGCGTTGTTCCACTAATATTTACCTTGTGTGAAATAGAGCAAATTTCTAGGTAACTACATAATAAATGTTTAATTGCAATAAAGGAAATTGTCTTCTGAAAGTAGTCAATAGAATATCGGGTCACCTCGGAATTTGGAGAAATCTCATTTATATGTAAATAAATTTGTTAAAACCCCAAAAGGACGTCGTTGTGTATCTAAGAGACCACTACAGTAAATTTGAGTTTATCGCTCAGATTAAACGTTATTTAAATGGACGGTTCGCTTTTCCTCCCTACTTCCAGAGTAGCTCCAAACTGTCCAGTATTATGATTACAACATTCCGTGGTTGTCTTAAAATTACTTCGGGGCTAACTTAGAATTCTAAATTCTTTATAGATTATCTTTCCTAATAAGTCCTTTATAAACAAATACATTACAAGTCGATATAAAGACACGTATTTTTAAAGAAAAAATGTTGATTAAACCCGTAAGATTCATGGCAATTGTATAACAAAATATTATTAAAGTCTTCGACAACTTCGTACATTTCATTGAAATAGTAGAATTAATTCCGCATTATTTTAGTTTTGAGATATTTTCAGGAGATTCCTGAATGGTTTTCTACAATGGGGTCTTCTACAAGAGACTCTACTAGTAGAGTGACTTCATTCACAGCCTCATTCAAGTCTAAGTTAGCTTGGTAATTACAGTACAATAACATAAAAGTGTAGTGACACGGTCCATCCTAAGTCACAGAAAGACGCGATAATTAGTTATGTGTGCAATAAAAATATTTATCTTCAAGGTCAACCTAGTATTAGTCTTAGACTATAAACTGTCACTACAGCCAACAGACAAATATTACTTACCCACAGGTATTATTCCAAAAAACTAGTGTTGATGCTATGTATGACAATAAAATACAGGTTTGATACGGTGTGTCCTGTCACAGGTCAAAGGGCAAATTAGTTTTGTATTTGCTTCAATGTAACAAAATAAACTGAAATGTATTTATCTTCAACGTCAAGCTATATTCAGTAATAATCTTAGGTTATAATCTGTCCCCAATAACACACGACATTTTAAAAAAATATCTCACACAGAAACAAATGTCACTTCATTACCGATGGTTTAGTTTCAGAAAATATTTTCCTTACCGGTTATAGTTTTTGACATTTCATTATAATTTCTATAAAAAGTAAATATTATATATATATATATATATATATATATATATATATATATACACACACATACACACACACACACACATATATATATATATATATATATATATATATATATATACACACATACACACACACACACACACACACACATATATATATATATATATATATATATATATATATATATATATATAACACATAGGTTATTCAATAACCTAGGTTGTTTTAGATTATTAAACAAGAAAACATAATTTATATACGCGTATATATATATATATATATATATATATATACGCGTATATATATATATATATATATATATATATATATATATATATATACGCGTATGTATATATATATATATTCCATTGTAACATAAAATACTTAGTTGTACGCTCTATGTTATAGCTACTACAGCCATACACGTTGTAATGTTAAACACGTATATACCATTCCTTAGGAAAGCGAAGAATATCGACGTGTTGGAAGCTAATGCAAGAACGTAATATTGCTATAAAAGCATTCTTTATTTCGACAGTACTCTCCCACAAATCACAGGATTATGACGCGCTCTGGGATTTATTATTGTGACGTAGCACCTACTTTAGTGCTTCGGTTTCTTCAGGAAAGTGTCAAGAAATAGGCTACGTGTCTCTTTACTTAAAACCTATTTCCATTCACTTTTACATGTTTTTAGAGCTAAAAAGAATAATAGTATAAACGAGAAAATTAGTTTGACCTATTAAGGATATAACGATTTTCTTTTACCAAGAGTCAACGAATTAATTTTTTTTCAAACTCTTTCTTACCTTCAGTGATAAACCCTATGTAATTATTCGAACGAATTGTATTTATTAAAACTCTAATGCAGTTTGAAATATTGCTAAAGTTCTCAGGCTGGAAAAATAATCGATTTTAAAAAACTGAAATATCAGATTACCAAAAAATTACTTAAAATAAAAATACTTTGTTTATTATTGTTTTTTCTCTAGACCGTAATTTTATTTAAAATTTAAAAAGAACGACAAATTAGTTGTAAAAACATCGTCCTTACAAATTATTTATTATGCTTAAGTTTAATGACAGATCACGGACAAATTCATGTTAATACAAATTCAATCTGTGATCTGTCATTAACCTTAAACACATTAAATAGCTATTAACAGACACTAAACAAAGTTTAAGTAAATTGTTTATTGTAGACTTGTTTAAACAACAGATTTTTCTTTCAAAAACACCTTATTCCAGTGACAAAATGGTAAAATAAATAGAATGGTAATTTATTTTTTAAAGTAACCTTTGAATTTTGAAAAAAATAACTGCTATCATTTATTTTAGGACTGACAGCTAATAAGGAATATAATATTTAATTTATCGTATTTAACAATGCTTAAAAATAATGTTGAGCAAAAACGTTTTCTGTTTAAAAAAAATCCAGCGTTTGTGGGGGATTAAAATTGTCTTTATAAAATAACCCCATAGTTTATGAAAATAAAGCGCCCTGATAAACCGTAATTATATAAAAAATGCTTTAAAAGTTTGTAAACATATGATAACATTTGGAGCTTGTAATGTGCCGGTGTTTCAACACAAGTACTCCAAGAATAGATGTAATTCACTAACCTCAAAATTACACTGCAAATACAAAACCTCCTCTGTCTCCTTCTACTAACATCTGTTTTAAAACACCTTTTTGCCTAATCAGGCACATTTACACGAACCTGACTAAATTTGTTCAGCGGATGCAAAAGCTGGATGGTGGGGGGGTGTTGGTGTAAGTAATCTCATTCGAAAGAAAATTGATTTACTTGGTTAATGAAAAGTAAATTTCCTCTTTTTAAGGTTGAGTTGGGCTTAATAATAATGTAAAGCATGGGGTATGCAAATGGTGAATAAACTCAACGAGGCTGAGTAGAAATAACAAGCTGAAGGCAGAGTCGGGATTTACTGGATGTCGTTTTTATACTGCATCCAGTTTAAAATAGATTCGTAATGGCATCGTTATTATATAAAATTGTAGGTAAATATATATATATATATATATATATATATATATATATATATATATATATATATTTTACATCGTATATTTTCATATATATAAATGACACATACTGCGAATAATGTTTCATACGATGCTATTATTTTCAAGTAAATCAGTAATTTAGTTTTATTGTTGCACTTAAATAAAATGTTGTTGTTTAACCTGAAGAGATATTGTTGAACCTTTACTTCTTAAAAATTATTTTACAAAACCCCTTAACGGTTTAGTTAGTTATTTTTTTTTTCACCATAAGACGATTTGTTATGATTTATTTAGTTCTCATTTTATTTTTTTACAGAAGGAAATAATGAAAATGACACCTTGCAAAATAAATTACAAAGTAATCGTCTAACTCAAGACATAAGTCGGCAATAAAATTTCTTTGGTTACAAATTTGTTTTTGAGAGAGTATAAACTAGACAGTGTTTACTCAATACACAATACACATATAGTGGTAAAACATTGCGCTAAATCAACCTAATACAACAACGAAACTATTTACTATCAGAACCAGACATTTTCTTTGCTTTACGTTCAACCCTACATCGGCAGTATAAAACTTTTAATTAATGAAATCCAAGAAATAAGAAAACAACTATTACTGAAAAAAATCTATTTTTAAAAAACACTGTTACTGAATACTGTCGATTTTGATTTGTCATTTGTGTTTGGTTTTTGTGAAATTAAAGGCACATGAAATTACAAATTATTTTAGAAAGAAGAATTGTGTTTTATGCTCAATATTATAAAATATCAGTTGAAGATTTGTATTGAGAAAGAAAACTAAGGAACATGTGACAGAAAATAATTTTGTAAACAATCGATTTCCTATATAATGAATAATTAATATTGATTATAATTATTTTTATAATAATTTACTACGAAAATACATTTTAAAAATAGATAACTTTTTGGCACTACTATAAATATTTATAATAGTATAATCTACAATAATTTACTTCTCATAAATTAGATAAAAAATACAAATTTTTTTTTCAAGAGCAACTATCTAACGCCGTTATTTTCTGACTTATTGGAAATTGAGCTAACAACATAAATAGGTGGACAAAATAAACATTTTAGTGACAGTGGCCCATTTGCAGTTATATTATAGTTTCATAGTTGGCAGCATTGAAACCTATTAGACTATATGTGTTAACCGTAAGCATATGATGCCAGAAAGGGTCATGTGACAGGCTAATCGTGTTTCCTTAAAACCACGTCAAATAACTACTATATATAAAGTGAAACTTGTTTTTACTTTGTTTAGTTGCCTTATAAACAAACGGTTTTACGAATGGCGCAAATCTTTGTCAAGTAATAGGCCTATCTAATATTATATCAATTCCAATCAAATTGTAATTTGTTTCAATGAAATAGAGGCCAAATATCAGTACATTTGTTTGCAAGTGCATATTTAGGAGAATAATTTTTCGTTTACAATTCCGGGTATTTACCAAGAAACAAACCTCATTTTAGGAAAGAAATATAAATTCCCTTATCAAAAATTCCATCAAGTGTCAAAAATTAAATTTTCTACCATACATATAGTTAACAATATTCATTATAAAGTATGCTTAAATTATAAAAAAATAAAAATGTAACTATTAATGAAAATTAAACTTTAAAAGCATAAAAATTAAAACTTTTAATAATAGTTAAATTTGTGTATCTTTAATTTTCCCAAACAACTGTATAACCAACACAGAGCCAAATGCAGAAGTTGCTTATTTAATAAAACCCTCAGAAGTATTGATGACGTCATCACTTTACTGGAACACGCACTGAGTACTTGATTTCCCAGCAGGCGGAACAGAATTGGGATTGCCCAGCTTATTCTATCCGACACGGATAGCAGAATATTAATATTTTTGCTACCTATCATAAGCCTACGTATGACCACGTGAATAAAAAACACTTGTAATTGAAGAAGTTAATGACGTCAGCACTTAGGAATTTGTGCTACAAAGCGTTCAGTTCAGAGATTAATGACTTGACCTAAAAATTTTATAATCTGAAACATGGTATTTCATGATATTAGTTCTTTTTGTTTTTATGTGTGGGTTGTGTTTCATTCAAATTTCCTATATATTCAGAAATATTGTATACTGAATTCAAATGTATATATTTTCAAAAGAAAAACTGGCCTGTTTGTTCTAGTTAATGTTATATTAAAGTAATTATTATAATTAGTTTCGGCGTATTTATTCAATAATTTAAAAAAAATTGAAATAAAAAATGTTTATTTCAATAAACCTAAACCATTACCGCCACTTTAACCACTTTCAATGTATTTTTTTTTTTTGTGTAACTTTTATGAAGATTAATTGACTGTTTAAAACCTCGATAAAAGTCAGCGTGCATTTTTTTAAGTGAACCTCACACTTAGATTTCGTTATTATAAAACATTATGTAAACTTTTCTTACCACTATACAACAAACTGTTATATTTTATTAAAGACAACTTTTTATATTTCAATATTTTATAATAGAAACTTTTTCAATAGAGCGTATTTTGTCATTAAATTGTGCACCGAAAAGGGGCCACTCGTGATATATGTTAAACGTCGTGGTAAGTGCAAAGTCTTTCACGTTTTAGCGACACGACATCGCCTTGTTTCGTAAAGACTATAAACTTCTAGAAGTAAAGCGGTTAGAGATTACTAGATCTAAGTGTTTACAATGTAATAAAGAGAGTAAAAGCTTTAGTAATAGAGTGACAAGACTTGTTAATTGTAAATACATGATTATCGAACTTGGTAAATATTATTACACCTAATTAAATGTTAAGTGTGTAAATATAGCATCCATAAATGTGTGTGAATTAATAATTAGCTATTTATTCTACAATTGTCTCATAATTTATTAGGCGACGTAATACAGTAACAATATTTATGTTTTTGCTTTATTGGAATCTCTTAGCTCGATAACAACAAACATTTCTCTCGTTTATTATCATTTTAAAATTTATTTTATATATTGTTTTTTAATCGCTACCTTTTTCTCGTTTCGTTAAGTAGTATGTATAGACAATTTTTTCAATTTATTAAATAAGGTACAACACAAATTACAGTGATTTACTACATTGCCTTCTTTTGCCATTTTTGGCCTACGATTTGCAGGCTGTTTTTTTTTTCAAAACACGTTATTTTTCACTTTTTATTTGCTTTAAATTGAAGTGATTTTTCTTTGACAGCTGTAAGACGATGCATTGTTTAATTTTACATACCATACAAAGTAAACAGTTTTGGTCCGTTAGTGCCATCAATACTTAGCCAACAAGACCCTTAGAGTGTTAACGCCTACCTAATTCCGGCTTGTGAAAGCGTCGCCCAGTTTCGGTATTCCCGGCATGTAAACGCTCAGCGATTTGTATTGTGCAGAACACAAAAAGCTCAAGTTGGGCGGATTACCTTCTCACGAGACTGAATAGTGCTTTGGCGCTCTTACTTTATTGGATTGGACTCTGCGAAATTTTCGCTTTTATTGAGTTTGACGTGTATTGTCAAAACAAATATTTCATCATGGCCAAGACTTTCACACAGCTGATCCGTTCCATACCCAGAGAAAGCGGCAGTATTTTATAGTTATGTTTGCATTTTCTACCTGTAAAGTTTTATTTTTATTAATTCTCAAGTGATTTGTAGTTTCTAATACAGATACATACCTAAAAACACACACACACACACATATATATATATATATATATATATATGTATATATATATATATATATATATATATAAATATACATCATATTGTATAGGCCTATATTAACCTGAATACACACAATACACACTTATTACACAGCGTTAAAATCACGTAAACCATTATTTTACGTCATTATGTTCTATTCTTTATTTTGGTGAAATAGAAAAGTTGGTTAGATGCATTACTATTACAATTAATTATATTTAATAAAAATGTATTCTTAGGTATGATACTTGAATATACACATATATAAATAATTACATCCAGTATATACTTTAATATCGACATAAGTACTTAAATATATACCCTTGCTTACTTGAATATACATATACAAGTATATACCTAAATATACACTAGACCTAAATGTAGACTTACACATATATCTACCTAATTATACGTTATATACATACGAGTATATATATTTACTTTACACATACAATTTTAAATACATCCAATTATTACCTAATATACATACCTACACACACACACACACACAGTATATATATATATATATATATATATATATATATATATATATATATATATATATATATATATATATATATACGAAAAAAAGATCAATATAAATACATTAAAAAATTACTGAATCATACAATTCAAAGCCTTTCGTTGGCGAACAGTACCAATATCATTAGGAATAATTTATTATGTGATTCAATACATTTTTCTTGAATTTGTAATTCTTTTATTTTATTCATTGGTACACAACAATTCATTTTTATTATATATATATATATATATATATATATATATATATATATATATATATATTCACACGCTCACATATATACGTAAATACATCCAATACATACTTATTACAAAGCGGTAAAATCACCTACATTATTCTTTTACGTCATTATGTTCTAGTGACCATCTTGGTGAAATGTAAAAGGTGGATAAATAAATTATTCATACAACTAATTAGATTTTCAGTTGAAAATATATTCATAGGATGAATAATTTTATTCACAGTAAGAATGATATTGTTTCGTGAAAGCTTCACATTAAATTCTTTTTAAGAGAAGATCCACTTGTCGTATATCATGTTATCCTTATACAATCTTAAGTAGGTATAAAATTTGAAAATATATTAATATCCTGTAGTATTCATTTGCATGGTAATTATTACAATATATAGATTTAAATATTTAGATAAGTACAGAAATGTTGTTACTATCAAACATTTTTATGCTGGTGTTGTTATTTATCAGGTAAAGATTAGTTATCAATAGACTCTCATTTAAGGAAAATATTAATATGCATTTTTTCCTATAGTTGCTCATATTTGATTTAAAATTTGTTGTTTTCTTTAGAAAGTAAGGGGAGATATATCAATACTCATTTTAAAAGCGAACTTATCTATTGAATCCTAATTTATTCATTTAAAACTAAAATTCTTTAAAAAAAGACTTTTTTTAAAATATAAAAATGTATTAAAACATATTACAAATGGAAATAGATTTTAACTTGTGAAGATGTTATTTAAGCAGCTGTGTTTCTCACCTATAACGTTAGATTTTAAAAATAAAAATAAATTTATCTTGAAATTGTAAACATAATTTTTGTGGGTTCTTTGAATTTAAAGTTACGAATGTTTATCTTATCACTTGTAGCTTATACGAGCAGAAGTTTTATTAGTACGAAACTGTTTATTAAATAAAGTTTATCAAATGATAGTTCTCACTGTGTAGAGAATGAGAACCTGTAGGTACAAAAATTAAACGAAATGCTAATATCAAATTGTATGCTTTATGTATTTGTTCTAATTTGATTCTGTATAATATTTGTGGCTAAAGATGTGTCACACAGTCATAGATAATCGATTCCAATGCATTTTAATATTTTAAGTTTGGATTTATACTGTATTATTCCATGTTTAAAGTTTTCTAAAAAAATATGGCACACATTTAAAAGAAAAACTAAATTTCATTATAAAATGTTAACAAAACATTTATATAATTTAAATGAGGGTTTATAAAATACTTATATATTTTTCTAAAGTTTTTCAATTTTCAAATAAAACCTGTACCAATGTTAGCCACTAATCCAGATGCTTTGAACTGTTTGCAAATGTCTTAAAATTATTTGAAGTGTAATAGTCTTTACTTTAAACTATCATCTTATAATGACTACACAGATACAAATGCAGACATTTCCTATTTAATAAAGTCACTAGAAGTGTTGAAGAGTTCCAGGTATAAGCTCTGAGCACCTGATTTCCCATATGTCCATTCACTAGTTGGCATCACTTAATACTGATTGTTTATGTTTTCTTAATTTTTCATTTCCAAACATTTTAAAAATCGTTTAAATACAATGTAGTACGATAAGAAGATGATTATGGTTGCCTGGGAGGCGTTAGAAATTTACGGACTAAAAGATTTTTTTAAGAGATAATTACAACAACACCTGTTTAATGTATAATGAAGACTGCAGACACGACTTTAAATCAATTTATAAAACATTCATATTCTAATAATGTTTACTTATTACGACGGCCACTGCCCGTAGCTTCTGGAGCCTTAAATGTTGTCTCAAGTACAGTGTACTCACACTTAGCAATTGGTAATATCTATACCTCATCGTTACAATAAATACATGAATTACATTGTTAAAATTTACAACTCTGACGGTTGCGCGGATGACTTTTGTTGAGGTATTTTTATTTTACATTCTTTGCGTTTGCGGTACTGATGACCTTGAATAGTTACCTACCACTTCTTTGCATTGTCTACTCACAACCAGAACTAGTTTAGCAGTCGAGGGGAATTTTTAGAAATTTATTCCTAAAACTCTGTTCAGTTCGGAGACATTCGTAATGCGTGTGAAAAAACTCATTCCGATTTTTTATAGTTTTTTTGAAAATGTTGTTTTGCCCATGGATATTTTTTAGTAAAAAAAAAATTATACTGGAATCTTATCAAGTTGCGCTAGTGGTCTATGTGATCATGAGAGCTCTTATGACGTGTAAGATAGATTTCTCAAAGTATATTCCATTTGTAATGGCGATGCTAAAGAAGACTATTATCAATACTAAAGGAACTATCGAAGATAAGCCTCTTCTCGCTTCTAAACGAAAAATAAATCTTCATACATTTAGATCTAATCATCAAATATTTTTCGAGATGATTTTTTTATTAAAGCTGGAAGAAGTATGGTGTTTTTTTCACTTCAATAAATTTGCTACGTATTAATAACATACCTTTTTGTAAATTGTTTAAATATTGTTGCTGGTATAAAGTTCCTTAACGTGAGTTAAAAAATGTAAAGATTATACATGGCTTTTTTTATTTAGATCTTTTTAAATAAATATAGTTAACTTTTGCAGCAATAATACTGGTACCCATTTTATTTAAAGAAACTAAGTACTTGTTTTTTTTTCTACGATAAAGATATACTGATAAATAAGCAAAATGGCAATGGGGGAGAAAGGTTACCTGAGCGACCACCAGATTGTTAATAAATAAAACACCAGCTATGATTACCTAAATGAATGTATTAAAAACTATTTTTGTAAAATTAATAATTATTTAAAAGTATGAGAACATACGAGACATGAATCTCTCAAGATAAGCATTTCAAATTAATGAATACCGTAAATTTGACACGCCAAAGTGATGTTTTCTAGCGATCAAAAGAAAATAAGATAAACTCTGATCGCTTCGGGCCAGATATCTCTTACAGTAATTGAATTTCCGGTTTCGGCTGCGTTTACGAAGGCTTCCGTAATCTATACTTATTGGGAATTAGCGTTACTCAACAAAACGCGTGTTTATTTTTTCCGTATTACATTATTAAGTTCAAAGGAAAACTCAATTTCCCCTTCCATTTAGTATCGGAATTAAATTGTTTCAAAAATTTACTGTCTTAATACAAAGGTGAATCGGTTCGGCACGTGTTTGATACGTGAAGACGGAATTACAAATATTATAATGTAACCTTAGTTCAAATGTTTTTTTTTCTCTAGAATGAATAAATGACAGTTTTTTTCAAAATGAATATTAAAATCTTCAATGAATAGTACATATACACACACACACACACACACACATATATATATATATATATATATATATATAATGATTAATATATACTGTACCTACTATATATATTATATATTTTGATATATTTATTTATTTCTAAAGCAATTTAATAAGACACGTTCAATCACTAAGTCACATTGAGACACACAAAAGAAAGTTACAATCTAAGCTCAAAAGGTTTTATATTCTTTGAATTCTTCTTAGTTTTTCCTTCACTCTACTCTACTTTATCTCATCACGACTTTACTCACGTTTTATTCACACTTCCTTCCTTGCAGTTCACCTCTTTCACTCTTTTTGTTTATTAATTCTCAATAATTTTTCTTTTAATATTTCACTTGACTAATTTTCTCTTTCTACTTAGTACCTTCAATCTTTTTTTATCAACATCTTTATTACATTCTGTTTTCTCTCATTTTCTTTCTCAACAATATTGGTTAATCAATGGACGTGTTTAATCTATTTCCAGTTGCCAATATCAGAATTTTTATTTGTATCTAAACTTATAATCTGCGTGTCCTTTCAACACCACCATATTAGAAATGATTTATTTTGGTGAAAACATTTGCTTCTTTCAATATTTTATTTAAAAAACGATTTTACAATCACATTTAGTATTTAAAAACTGTAAAGGTAAAAGGTATATATATATATATATATATATATATATATATATATATATATATATATATATATATATATATACATGTGTGTATAATTTTTTTATTATACATATATTTTGTATTATACCTACTATATCTAATATATATCTTGAAATATGCATATTAAATTATTTCTATCGCAATTTATTAAAATACATTCAATCACTATTTTACATTGAAACACACAAAAGAAACTTACAATCTAAGCACAAAAGGTTTTATGTTTTGTGAGTGTTTTCTTAGTTTTCCATTCACTCCGCTCTTGTTTTCTTACCACGACTTTACTCGTGGTGTCTTCTTCCTTGTGTTTTATATTTCCCAATAATGCTTTTTCTTATATTTCACTTAAATTTTTCTCTCTTCCTCCTTATTATCTTCCTTCTTTTTATCTAATTCTTTATCACATTCTGTTTGGAATCCTTGAGATACATATTTTTTTTTGAGAATACAATATACAAAAGTTTACAAACTTACCGCTATACTACGAAGTGATTTATTTTGGTAAACACATTTCCTCCTTCTATATTTTCTTTTCATAAACGATTTTGCAAGGCATATTTTGTATTTAAATACTGTAAAGAGTAATGTCTCAATAGTGATTTATAAGATGCGACATTACAAGTCGTTTCTTGCTAAACGACTACTACAACCCGCCATCTCGTAAAGGCTAGAAACTTCTAGACGTAAAGTGGATAGAGTTTACTAGACCTTGCTAGAGTCGAGAAGTCGATGTATAAACGTGTTGTTAATGGTGAAAATGGTGTATTTACAACGTAGTAAAGGAGTAAAATGTTAGTGTCAAAATTACAGTTGGTTATGTTAGGTGAAAATAGACTATTTAGGAACTTAGCAGTTATTATTAGACCAAATTAAAATAGTGTTTGGATGCTTCTATAAATGTTAAGTGTGCAAACAATAGTAGAAAAAAAAGTTGTGGAATGAAACTAATAGTTATTAGTTATGTGTAGAATTGCCTCCTAACAAAATGAGCCCCGTAAGTACGAAATATTGATTATCACATTATGTTTAGGGTTGTAAACACATTGTCTACAGCATGTACCTTAGGAGGAAATCCTATGATTCTTCCTTCATTTCCTACCAATAACGCTTATTTTCCCTCTTTCAATGTCCTCTACATTTTCTCTACATCCTTTTTAACAGTGATATACCTTCATATTTTTAATAAAAAATATTTTCATGTCCATGCCTTTTACCTCAAATCAAGTTTGCGTTTTCCACCTGATTTTTTACCTTGCGTTATCAGTTTCAACATGTTTACCTGAAGATGCCTCAACAAACAGAGAAAACGTATTTATACATGTCAGAAAATGAAAAAAATATTTTGTTTTTATTGTCGAGATTAATTCATCGCTTAGATTATTAAATACAATAAATATGTTAAAACATTAGACAATCTCGTGAAAGGAATTTCAGTTCCTTCTATTAGTTCACACTCTCCCCATATATATATATATATATATATATATATATATATATATATATATATATATATATATATATATATATATGGTGATATGTTTTTTTGTAATATAGTTAATAAATTTAAAATATTTCAAAAACAAGAATACTTTTAATGAATATATTTATTCAAAGGTTTTCGTCGATAAAATAGTATCAGCATCTTCAGGAAAGTAATTATCTAATCCTAGTAGATTAGATAATTATTTTCCTGAAGATGCTGGTACTATTTTATCGTCGAAAAGCTTTGAATAAATATATTCATTAAAAGTATTCTTGTTTTTGAAATATTTTAAATTTATTAATCATATATATATATATATATATATACATATAATTTGTACACTTTCTCAATAATATGACAATAGTTAGTAAAAAAAGCTTTGTATTCATCCACTTAATTTCAAATAAATTTTTGAAAAACTTTTAGTGCATGACACTTGATAATAATACTGTTTTTTCAAATAGTATTTCATCAATTAAACTTAATGAATTAATTTTAGTTTTATATGGGAGAAAACCGTTTCACAAAAGGGTCAAGGTATGCCATATATCTATTTTGTACCACTTGGCCTAAAATAAGTAATAAAATATGATTTCATGAAACATCTAATTTTATGTTATAGATGATGGGGTAGAACAGATGTTTTAACACACAGCTGAAGTTCCTTAGTTCATAATGATTGTAATTATTTAACAAAAAGTAACTAAAACAAATTGTTTTTTGTTGACCTCAGTAGGTATTGAATTTAATAACGTTCTGTTTATATTACTTTGTTTTTACCAAAGAGAAAATATTTTGTAAAATCTAACCTGCCTCTGGCTATTGGAATAGTTGAGCATACTGAATATACACTGGTATCACTCTCACCTGCAATGTAGGCTACCTCTCCGGAGATGTGGGACAAGGGAAAGCTTTCAGGAAGCATCCCTTATCTTACTCTAATGAGCAATTTAAATCAGGGGCAAGAGCGTACCGGGCCCATTTATTGCTGATCGAAGTTTCAAGTATGATGAGTTTTAAAAACATATTATTTATAATTTCCTTCACTTTGATCGCAGGCCGTTGCGAATCCAGACAGGAATAGTGTTCCAACTTGTATTTAGGTCCTTTCACTTACAGCTTGTAACCGAAACAGTCATACAATACATGTAACAAGGTGTTTGAAACCATTTGTAATTATCATAATACCGCAGAGATTTTAAGAAAAACTATTAATAGTAAATAGAACGCTTACTGAAAATAAAGTAATAATTGTGTTATGTTGTTAAACACAATCGAAAAATACGTTTTTAAATACAAAAATATTCAAAACCGGAATCAGATTGTTTTTAATTACTACTGTTATTATTATTATTATTTAATACTATATATTTCTTATAAGTTTTCAATAGGAAAATCCATCTTGCTCCTAAAAAAAGGTTCAGTGCTCTACAGTTTTGACCAAAGCTCTGTAAAATATGTTCAATTATGTATAAAAATACGTGAAATATTAATTTTTAAATAATATTTCACTTATAAGCCGGTGTTGACGATACATACTCATCAGAAAATATATTATTGAAATCGAACAATAAATTTTTAACTTTTATAAAATTTGAACCAGCGTTACAATATTTAAAAATATTAGTGATACAGGAAGTAGGCTCTCATACGATATGAAGCTGTCTTCAGGTGGCGTAAACAATTAAAGTTGCAATCTATGGAGTTGGATTTTTAAACGATAAAAACTGAACCGATTTTCTGCCTATTGAGGTGAAATGAAAGTAAGTACGAATTAGTTTTAAATGTATGAAATATATTTAACAGAAAGAATGCGATTTATAATGTTCTAAAATGCTGACATTTATTGCTGATGGATGTTTCAAGTATGATGAGTTTTAAAAACACATTATTTATAATTTCCTTCACTTTGATCGCAGGCCGTTGCGAATCCAGACAGGAATAGTGTTCCAACGTGTAGTTAGGTCCTTTCACTTACAGCTTGTAACCGAAAGACTCATACTAGTAGTAAAACATAGTAAATAAACTTATAATAAATACAACGCTTAATAAAAGCAAAGTAATAATTGTATTATGTTGTTAAACATGATTAGAAAATACTTTTGTAAATACAAAAATGTTCAACCGGAATCAAATTTTCAACTAAATTAGACATTAATATTAGTTGTAATATTTAAAAAAAAGTAATTTATATTACTGTTCTTATTTTTATTTAGTAATACACATCTCTTATAGGTTTTCAATAAAAAAATCATTTAAGCTCCTAAAACCAGATTTTAGAGGTCAACATATTTTACCAACTTTCTCTAAAATATGTTCAATTATTTTTAAAATTCCGTATAATATTGATTTTTAAAGAGGTTTTTACTTCTATGCCGGTGTTAACGATAGATACCCTTTAAAAAATATAAAAATTATTAATTGAAGCGAATATTAAACTTGAAACCTTTATAAAATTTGAACCAGCGTTACAAAATTTAAAAATAATATTGATACAATACATAGGCTCTCATACTATCTAGAGTAGCTGTCTTCAGGTGGAATATACAAGTATAAATGTAATCCGTGGAGTTAGATTTTTAAACGATAACCCATAAATTGATTTTCCGTCTATTGAGAAATGAAAGTAAGTACGAATTCGTTTTAAATTTATTAAAGAAATAATGCCATTTATAACGTATAAACAATCTGGAAGCATCACGCGCAACCATTTCCTTGCATGAGTCTTAAAACGTTTACAAGGAATAAAGGTAACCTTATGCCAGTATTTTAATGCATTTGTACAACTTCTGTTTCATCCTAACAACTCCCAGAGGACAAATAAATCGTACAAAGTGTTCCACGTGAGGCATAACGTATGGGTCTGTTCGTTGCCATTGACAAGGTGATGTAAATTCATCCCGCCACCCCTCAGCCCACCACGGATAATCGCCAGCGTATTTCTACATAATTGCATGCTTTCCCTCCTAATCAGGTCAAGTGATATAGCTTGTTGTCATTCCCAAATGAAAGGTTTAATGCAAATAGACTGTTTGTATTTAAATTGAAATTAAAGTAGCAGCACAAATTGTTAAGGTTTTAATAACTAGAAGATAAAAACCTAATTCAACGCTACGAAATGTTATACATTTTTATAAACTATATCATAGTAAAAATAATCCAATGACAAAATAGGGTTAGTAGTTTTAATAATAAAACCTAATAAGAAAGAGAATTCCATAATACTTTATACAGATTATTTAAATAGAATTAGTTAGAAATTAACCATATTGCCCAACAGGTTACTGTTTTATCCCTAGTAACTGAATCTGATAATAGTTTAACAGTTTTCCAAAATACCTTAGGGCAACTAACATAATACCATAAGTTAATTAACACAGTTATGTCTATAGTTTCATTAGCTCAAACTAAACAAAAAAAACTCACTTAACTATTTGTACGACTCAAATTAAAACTAGACAAAATTAACCACAATTAACATACAATTCACCATGGAAGAAGAAATAAACAATAAAATAAACTACCATCTAGAACTATCTAGACCTAACAATAACCAGAAATACAAATAACATTGAATACTCTATTTATAGGAAACCCACACAAACCATTAATACAATACCAAACCACGCCCAGCATCCCCCACAACATAAAATGGCCGCTTACAACTCACTTTTTAACAGGATGCTAAAATTACCACTAAATAATGAAAAAAAAAACAAAGAAAACAAATAATATATCAAATAGCCCAAAAAAATGGATACAATAATAAAACTATAGATAAATTCGAATTTAAAATATTAAATAAGTTAAAACAACCTAAAATCGAACCACAAACAACAAAATGAGCTACATTCACATACACAGGATACAACATAAAAGGAATAACTAAAACACTAAAAAATAATAATATTAACATAGCCTACAAAAACACAGGAAATATAATCAACAAAATAAACCAACCAGAAAAAATATGCCCCACGCTTAATAACGGAATATACAAAACCGAATGCCCAGACTGTAATAAAATATACATAGGCCATACAAAAAAGAAATTAAAAGACAGATACCAAAAACACCTCAATGCATACATCAAACTTGAAATCTATAACTCAAACTTAGCCAAACAAGCCGTCAAAAACAAACACACATTCGCCACATTAAAAAACGTACACCTAATAAAAAAAAGTTCAAAAAGGCCTCAAAATGACAACCTGGGAACAGATAGAAATTTATAAAAATAAAAATAATATCATTAATTAGCAAATACAAATAAAATCAAAAAACGATAAATTATTCAATCTAATAGACAATATCAACCCCAAAACAAACTTTAAAAACTCGCACAGTGCAGTGAATCTAAAAATAGAACATAACGGTACACGAAGGTCAACGGGAAATCCACTCATCACGCAGTCTACACAACCTGTTCAGTATGCCAGATGATAATGACAAGGCCAGTCATTGAAAGTTAACTCGCATAAATACCAAGTAAGATTCTTGTTTAAGTACATAAGTGAAAGTTATATATATATATATATATATATATATATATATATATATATATATATATATAAAGAAAGAGAGAGAGAGAGAGAGAGAGAGAGAATAATAGATTTCAATACATCAAGTTTCACAGTTTCATTAAATTGATCAGAATACAACCACTACGATTAATTTTTAAAAATAACGGAATACCGCAAATACGTGTTTTCTTACATCGAAACTAAAAATATAATTCAAGAAAGAATAAGTTATATGGTTTTATTAAAACACCTGGGAAACACATAGATTACAATGTATATATAAACATCAACTGAAACAATTTAATAGGCTATACTTCCAATGTTATATTCATTTAAAAGAATTGGCTTAAACTCACAAACTCATAATTAGTTTATGTATGTTGTAATATAAGCAAAACATAAACACAATTCAAAGTGTTTAATAATTTCATTAACACTGTGTTTACGGATATTTTCATGTAAATGTCTAACTTTTCTAAAGTTTGGAGGACTCTAAAAAATTAAAAAGTGAACAAATTAACGAGACAACTTTGGCCCCTTTACATCTGCTGACAAACAGAACTCAACTTTTGATCGTCCCGACAGGACATTTTAAGTGACGTAATATTCTTGCAGAACCTTCTTTGCTTGAAATACTTCACACTAATTACGGTAAAAATATTAAACAATTATTTTCAATATAATTCAAGGTTTTTGCGAGGTACCTGGCACTTTTGTGATTATACATCGATTTATAATCACAATTTGCTATGTGTAACATCAGTTAATTTAAAATTAGTAATTTGTTTTTCGTATTTGGTTAGTAGTTTAACATATATTTAACGTCATAACATATCCACCAGGTTTCCGGCGATGAACGATTTATTCCGAATATTTTGGAGAGATACACAAAACTGCCATAATTTAATTGGTTAACGCTTTATTCGGCGTAGTGTATGTTTTTAAATGTTGTTTAAAGATATTTTTAATTCATATTCAAAAATATAAAATCGAATTAATTCCTCTTATAATAATTAAAATCTATAATTAAAAGTCTTGGTTTAATTTAACAATTGCTTTTATTACTTATAAATTATGTTACAATTTGTCTTGAATTTCATTTTATGTAATTAGAACTATTTATTATTATTATTATTACACAAGTAATAAAATCCTTAGTTTATATTTCCATAAATTTTTATATAACGAGTAATTAGTAATGAAATGGATAATTAGTAATGAAATGAGTAATATGCTTTTATTACTATCTCTTAGTGTAGGTCTTTATTAGACAAGTCCGTACTTCTAAGAATAAAAATCAATCATTAACAAAAATTAATCATTGAATTTTCAACATCTATACATAAAGCTATAACTATATTTTTCATTAAAAGTTTCACCTCAGTCTGCATGTTTCACGTCTGACACAGTTTTATTGCACCTTATTCATGTAGTCTAACGTTCCATATTAAAATCATTGTTTTACAATCTGTTGTAACGCGTTGCCATGGTAACAAACAGTGTATGCATCCCAACATAACAGGTTACAAGAACCATTACTGTGACGTATTTGTGCAAGGCTAAGTCTACACAATCCATCTATGCTCCACTATTTACTGTTCTAAAGCCTAAATGCACGTATACTAACAAACGTATGTACAATATTCTGAATTAGGATTGAATGACGTGTCACAATATAATACGTGCTATTTATTTTAAACTTCAAGAGCTCGCCGCTTACCTTCACTTTAAAGTTTCTCGTATTAAGTTTAATTTAACGCCCTCAGTTTCGCAACCTACAGCAAAGAAATCAATTACACATATTATAACAATAGACACGATTCGTAGAAGTAGCTTATTTACTTTTTTGTCAGATGTAGCTGGAACAAGACAGAGCTATTTCGCTGGCTAGAAACTCAAAGAATGTATTCTTTTTCCCAAAAAAAATTCAAACAATTTCGTCTTTGAAACTTCAAACAATACACTTTCTAATACTGCTGGTAAAAACAAATTGAAGGGAGTAATTGAAAGAAATTAATAATTCATTTGAAGAATATAGTCTAAAGTACTTAATTAAATTTAGTTGATGTAGTCAGTATTAGAAGAATATATATATATATATATATATATATATATATATATATATATATATATATATATATTATTAAATAGTTATTTAAGAATATAATTATTACAACAAGTATTATAAACAAAGAAATATGTTTTTATGTTATTATCAATTTTAAGCCAAAGGAACGAAATAACTTTATTGCATAACTTGCCTCTCTTGTGAAAAGATTTTATCAAATATAAAATTAAAATTAACTCAATAAATTTAATAAATTAAGGAATTAACTTTTGAAAAACTCTATTATCCTCAAGTGTTATCCATTAAAAGGTTTAAAAATTGTCTTTTAAATTGAGTGGATGAATAAAAAGTATTTTATTAACGATTGAAAATTTATAAATAATTATAAGGAGAGTTTGAATAGTTTCCTTATAGGTGAGTGTTTCCTTATATGAAGGAACAGAAGGAATTGAAAAGGTTCATTAGATGTTGAAAATTGTCTGAATAAAACTTAATTTTAGAAATGTATTTGAAGTATTTTCATAAAAAGTCTAGAAAAGTTTTAAAAACTACAACAAATTCATTTTAGCTTAATAATGTACAATAAATAAAGTAATATATCCCAAGTGTTAGAGCAGCTTTACTGCAACATAACCTGTATCGTAAAATCAGATGTTTTATGAAACCATATCATGTCACTTAAGTCAAGACAAAACAGTAAGAGCGTTGCAGATGGATTAGATGATTTTGTCCCTGGAGAAACCTAGGCATACCCAGACGGTAGAGAAAATTCACTTCAAGTAGTTGTGTTATGGAGAGAACCAAGCCACTAAACGATGTAATGTCTACTCAATGTTTATTGAGGGAGCGTATCATTCGCCCTCAATAAACAATACACCTAATAGAAATAATAGTAAAACAACACTATATCGGAAAGATTATAATAGTTTATATCAAACGTTTTGCTGATATTCATGTCTGAAGGGTTCCTAGCTATATATTGCTCGATCAGTTATAATGCCAGCTCATATATTGTAATACCAGTTATATATATTGCTCGATCAGTTAATATGATTGAACAACTCATAGCTCAAGTCGTTATCACTCTACATCGAGTTGAGAGATAGTGATGCACATCTAATCTGTCCTTCACTTCAAGACGGAAAAACCTGGCTCTGAAGAAGTAGCCAAGACTGAAATTGACAGAAAATTGGCATCAAAACTAAATACAAGTAAACTGATAATGAAAACAGCCAACATAGCACCAACACATAGATTACCACTTTAATAAGTTAAGTTTGATTTTTACATAATTATTAATCGTAAAAGAGCCTACCTACAAATCATTTCTAACCAACCATATATCTTGCGTATTAGATGAATTATTAGCTATCTTGTTTATATAGAATATATTTCATAGTGGGATTTTTGAAAAGACATGTCTAAAGGATTTTATTCCATAGGAATTATGAAATTTTAAAATTGTTTCTGTTAATTAGGATAAAGAAATTCTAATTCCTTCTAAATTTTCAAAACAAAATAATATTTACAAAATTAGCATCGTTAAAATGAAATACAAAATTACTTAAAAAATGTAACAAGACCAATTATTACTATCGGTGTTTTGCGACGATACACGTGTTGGCCAGGCATGATATATTTGTTCTAACCATTACATCACAAACTAAAAAAGGAAAATATCTCCCTAGTCCTTCAATCTATTGGGCACCAAAACACAATTAGGCCTCGTGAGTAGGTAATTCGTCTGAATAAACATGCCTGTGCTCTGTTCAACACAACTACAGCTGTTCCCTAGTAAGCCGGCTCGCGATTGTTTTTTAGAAAGCTAGCCCTATTCAAAAACATTAGATTCTGTAGTGCGTGTTGCATCATAGGGTATCAATAAGAAATTGCAGGCGTTGCGGTAGTTTAGAAGTTTGAAATAAGTAATTTTGTTCAAATCTATATGTAAATGATCTGGATAATATGAGAAATCAAATAAAACAATATTTATAGCGGTCTTTCGGGCTTACCAAATCAACATTCTTGTAATATAAACACTATACTTCATATTATAGTGTTTGTGGAACGGCCTTTTGCTTCCTCTGCCCTTCCTTCTCCCTATGCTCGCCTTTTGAGGTCACACATCAACTGGCGTGTGAACAGCTATACTGTAAGCTTACTTCCAAAGAATCGCCAACAGTTAAGGCTTTCCTGTGACGTAATTAAGTGGGCGATGACATAATTTTCCCGCAGACGCTTTGGTTCAGTATGTGAAGCATGAAGGAACAAAGATGTCACCTATATAAAGCCCTTAAAATGAAAGGAAATCTGATGTTTTGAAATAGATTTGGATAACATTTTTTTGAATTATTATTTTCCAAATTAGGAAATAACAGTTTACATCGTTACATGCACCTCCTAAAACCAAAGGGTAACAAAGCATGTCTCCGTTGCAACTCATCTGGTACCTAGAACTGTGAGTATTAAGAAACGTCGAAAGAACTAAACAACATGGAAATTAAAACAATATGATCAAGTAAGTATTAGTAAGTAAACCTAAAGCAATAGTAAACTCACTCAAAATAAAGAATAAGGTATTCCTCGTGACATCGCGGGAGAGTAAGAAAGTAATTGAAAGAATTCCTTTAGAAGTTGAAATTTATCTGTTCTATTATAAAATTTATTACTATGAAATATTTTCGTAAATGTAAGTTAAAAATATAGATTAAAAAGTTAATCAAACAGAATTTTAATTTGCAAGGCTCACCTAATAATAGGTGGGACACTATGCTGTTTATTTTGCACAGATACAAAAGCGAATAAAAATGGTATTAAAAGACAAAAACAAGTAATACCATTAGGTGCCATGCTTAACTTTCTAAAGTCTTCAGGATAATTTGTTAATCTCCTGATTACGCATTGTAGCACAAAATTCCTATTTGATGACGCCTTCAATTTCAAATATTTTTAATATACACGATCATAAGTATTATAACAAAATTTATTAAACAAAATATTGAAAAATATTTAAATTTGTTTGTAACTGAAATGTTAAAAAATATATCAGGAATAAAACTACAAGTATTTCAAAACAAGTGGGATTATTTTTGGATAAATAGCAATATAGCAGAAATATTAAAATTCTGTGTTTCAAGTTTACCCGTGTATCTCAGATAGAATAAGCTGGGTAATCTCAATTCTGTTTCGCCTGCTGGGAAATCAAGCACTCAGTGTATGAATCAGCATAGCTATGACGTCATCAACATTTCTGGTGGCTTTATTAAAAAAAGCACTTTATGCATTTGGATCTGTGTTTGTTTTCTAAAAATTCTATAAAAATAAAAAGAATGTTGATTATAAAAGAAGTTATATACAATTTAAAAAAAAAGTCAATTCTTCCTTAAGTAAACAAAGAGAAATTTTACTTTAGTTTATGTTTTGTACATACATATGTCAGAATAACAATATTAAGTGGCGCAATAGAAAGCGAATATCCTTGCAGTTTTACATTTACTTTTCTACGTATGGTCTTGGACTATTGTTTTTGTTTGTTACTATATATAAGCTTTCTTTTTTCGGCACTTGCATCGTGTTGTAGTTTCTTTTCGCTTTTCTTTCGCATTGTCTGATGGTGGTGCAACGTTTGATACCATTAATTCAATTTGTTTGTTTATTTTATTCTTTTCATTCATTTTTAATCCTAGAGTATTATTTATGATATGTTGTGGTAACCATGGTAACAACTTAAGATTGTACAATGGAGATTTCAACAAGAACCAGATGGGGCCAAAAGAAAAATTCATACACTTCTTTGAGAAATACACTCATAGTTATGTGAAAGTTGAAACAGTGCCAAAAGTGCTACACTTTGAACATGAAGATACTCAGTTCGAATCCAACATATCACACCAAATTTTTATAGTTTATTTATTGAATACATATTTGTAAAAAACTTTGTTAACATCAATTGACATCCACTACAGGCCACAAAATGTATTTGAAAATTATTGTATGAATAGTAATGTATTTTATTAAAGATTGAAAATATGTACAAATATATATCAGGAGAGTGCGAGCTAATAGAAGGACTTTAATTATGGCAAACACATTTCCTATGATGGACAGATGAAAAAGAAAGAAAGGAAAGATAAATAGAATGAACAATCAATTAAAATTCTCATTTCATTTCCCTGGTTAATTTTAAAGTGCTTTACTCCTGTGCTTATAAAACAGTGCAGTCTCTAATGACGTCACTACTAGCCCTCGCTCTCGTTGTGGAGCAATCGAGAATTGTTTTAGAATAATGAGTAATTAATTTTTCAGTTCAATTGCTTCTTTAAGTATTTATAATAAATTAGGATTAACATAAGTAATTAGGACCTTTAAAATTAAGTATTGAGTATTGTAAACATTTTCCTAATTAAATAGATTCCTTCGGTTTTTAGGAGAGTGTAATATTGTAATGCAGAATAATGTATAAATGACGTTATGTAAGAATCTAGCGTATAGTAAATACGCATTGACTTGAAAATAATACTAGGCTTTTTATCCAAGCAAAGCAAGTATTTTTCATAATCAATTGCTTTTCAGGCAAGTGGTTCAGGTACTCTTGATAATGGTAAACCTTGTGTGAGGTATAGAAACGATATTGTAAAATAGATACAACTCAAGTTAGAGTAAAATAAATCTTTCATTTACAAAGAAAAAGACATTGGCTTACATTAGTGAAGTCCTGTAGTGGAACTAGATTGGAAAATAAGAATATACCATCCCTTAAGTGGGGAGATACGCAGTACATCCCTTATCTCCTACATTCATTAAAGTGCCTGTTAGCTTTCGTTTTGAACGAAAGTTCTGAGACACTATAGGTAATTACTGAAGGATAAGCGTTTACAATGCTAAACACTTCATTACCAGCTCTATCAAATGAAACCTAGATATTATTATGGTGAATAAATAACAAGACATTTATTATTTTATTTACTTGAGTTACAAATCTGAAGTTTATTAAAACATGTTGTTTGGATAAACAAAATCCCCTAAGAAGAGTATTTTAAATGAGTTTTTCTTTAGAGTAAAACGATACAAAAAGATATTTAAAAAAATAACAAAATAAAAAATAAAGTGACTGCCTCAAGTTACCTATTTATTAGATATTTGAGTAACAAAAGTGAGACTAGAGATAGATTTTTTTCATTTAGTTTATTAGAAGAAATATTAACGTCGGATGATTAATAGTTTGAAGCAGAACTGCAGCTCGTAATCGCTAATTGACAAAAACCTATTAAAAAACTGAAAGTTCAAAAAGTAAAAGTAAAATACAAACACAAAAAAATATAAAAATATAAAACAAAATCTATTTTACCTAATAAATTACATAAAAAACAGATTATAATACTAATGTTAGCACATAAATCAGACAAACTAAAAGTTTATCCTACATAATAATTTTAATAAATATTTCGAATCTAACAAATTATTAAAATAAAACAATTTTGTTTTTGTTCGGTTTTGTACCTTTAGATAAACCATTGAAATATCATTAGTATCAATAGGAAAACTTTAGCATCTGAAAAGAGAATAAAAATGTAAAATAAAACTACTGTTATATTATTTAGTATACTTAAAGTTATACAAAAGAAATATTTCGGTTAGTATCCTTTACTTTCTAAACGAACGAGGAATAAATTGTAATAAAGTACGTAGATAATCATAAAATATTTAAAAGTGCGTAAACATCCAAGATTACTTGCACCCATCCACAGTCGGCAATTTAATTACTCAAGGAGATATCTGGGCGAGGCGGCCAGGGTTTTATCTTAGGTTTCTTTTCCTCAGAAGAAAACGCCACCTTTTGCTTCCCAGCGTTAATGGAATTGGTTTTAATAAAATGTTTATCTCAAGACATTTGTGTTTTATAGGTTGTTCAATTTTTTTGTTATATTTTGAAACAATAATTATTTACAACATTATGAGTCATTAAAGTCTATTAAAAAGACTTCTTAACAAACATTGCCAAGTCCCACGATTATAATGACATAATATTCAGTGATTTGAACGCGTAAAATTAATATAAATTTGTACATCTAGAGATGTGGCCAGTGGTGATTAATAAAGTAGGCAATATGTGAAAGCAATCTTTGAAGTGATACATTCATTATGCCCGCTAAAAAAACCTGAGATTAAATCATTGTTTTCGCGTCACTCTTTCTGAAACGCATACATTACAGCATATACCATACAACATATGATTTCATGTGACAGGTGACATTGTGTTATAGGATATGTTGTATAACAGCCATTTTACATGTAGATTATTATTTAATAGTGTTAGTCAGTTAATAAATAAGATTTATTTAAATTTTGATAAATCTCCATAAAGTTATTCAATATAACGATGATGCTAATAAGCTATGTATTTTTAATCCAATTATTGCGACGAGAAGGTTTTAGACCCGTCTTGTACTTTTTAGAAAACTGATTTGAATAGGCTTTGTTTTAAAAAATTGTATTCCGTAAAGATATAGTAAATGTTTTTGTTCCTACATGATTTTAATAATAACTAAAATAAATATTAGTCTTTAATAAATACATTCCTCAACAAAATAATTAACATTTGAAGGAACAGTGTGAAAATTCATGTTTTTGCAGATTTTCTTTGAAAATGTTTGCAAAACTATTAGGTCTAGTTGGTTATAACTTAAGTCGAGACTCCCCCGAGTGCCAGAATCAAACGTTTTTTTAAAGCATTTCTAATTTCTTGAAATAAAATTTAAATGTATTTTAAATAGCCCTGGATGGATTTATTTTCTTTTTACGAAATACCCGACTTTGAGATATTTGATTATGTTTTCAGTATACAGTATTATAGCAAAGTAAGTAGAATTTCAAAAACAATAAGTTAATATATTTGCTTAGAAATGTTGCAAATATGATGTAGTAACTATAATAACTATTTTATTAGCTCGAAAAAACTAAATAGGGATAAAACCATAAATGTAAAAGTGTTTGCTACTATTCTGCACTTTATTTCAAAAAGTGTGAGAAAGTGGAAATAGGTTTTAAGAAAAGAGGCACGTAGCCTATTTCTTGACACTTTCCTGAAGAAACCGACGCGCTAAAAGTAAGTGCTACGTCACAATAATAAATCCCGGAGCGCGTCATAATCCTGTGATTTGTGGGAGAGTACTGTCGAAATAACGAATGCTTTTATAGCAATATTACGTTCTTGCATTAGCTTCCAACACGTCGATATTCTTCGCTTTCCTAAGGAATGGTATATAAGTGTTTTACATTACAATGGGTGTGGCTGTTGTGGTGTACAGTGTACAAATAAGTTACAGTGGCTTGTATATAACACATGTATTTTTGGTAGAAAATATAATGAAATATTAAAGACTATAACCGATGTGTTATAAGGAAAATATTTTCTGAAATTACACCAGTGCAATAGAATAGCAATTGTTTCTGTGTTAGATATCTTTATTTTTAATTGTTTTGGGGGATTTATAACATAAGACGAATACTAAATATAGCTTGACCTTGAAAATAAATACGTTTCAATTTATTTAGTTGCATTGAAGCAAGTATAAAACCGTGTTGTGCTTCGACCTGTGACATATTATGTTTGTATTTTAATGTAATATATAGCACCAACACTATCTATTCGAGGTAATTAACTGTGGGTAAATAATATTAAATAAATAATACTAAAATATCTATTTTATGTACGTTTCTGTTATCAAGTAGCCATCCTCAGAGGTATGGTAAAAAATTCAAATATTTGTACAAAAAATAAAAAGATTTATGGTTAGAGATATACGATTATAATTTATTCAGTATTTAGCATTGAAAACATTGGCAAAAATAACTTGTTTAGTCGTGATAACGTTAAAGAGCTAAACCTATTATAAAAGTCGCTTGTTTATTGATGTAGTTGTAAAACATTCATTTTTCAATCATAAAGATAATTATTACTTTTCTTATTATTATATTTCATTATATTATGTATACATATTATATATATATATATATATATATATATATATTATTTATGTATTTATTATATTATATTATATATCACTCTCTTGATAAATATTTGTAGACATTTTTAATCGTTGGTAAAATACGATTTTATTCATCCACACAAATTCAAATTAATTTTGATAAAACCTATAGTGGATGACAACTGATGGTAAAATAATATTTTCAAATAATAATTCAATAATTACATTACGTGAAATATGGGGGATTTAGATCGGATTCGAACTCTTTATCTTCATGTTCAAAGTCTAGAGTTTTTTGGCCCTGAGCCAACTGTCCATAGCTAGAAATGAATTTCTCAAAAATATATAAGAAATACATTCATTGTTAACCTCAAATTGTTGCCTTGGATACCACACAATATCATAAATAATGCTATAGGATTTAAAATAATAAAAGAAAAAACGTAAACAAATTGGATTAACGTTGTCGAATCTTGCTTCACAAACGGACCATGAGAAAGAAAAAAGAAAAGAAACTACAACACAATGAAAGCGACGAAAAAAAGAAAGCGTATTGTTATTCTGGCATACATATATATATATATATATATATATATATATATATATATATTGTAATTATAAAATAAAAGGAAATTGAATGAAATGTTTCATTGTTGATTTAAGTAGGAATTGACTTTAAAAAAAATATTATATCACTTCTTTAATTTGATATTTTCTCTCTTCTTTAATTCTAATATTTAGGTCGGTATTAGACTTAGGGACTAAATAAAGTATATCAACCTAAATAAAATATTGGTTGATGTTAATATATAGGCTAAACATGTTCACTTTTTGAAATTCCGATTGAAATAATTTACTTACAAAATATGTAAAATATAAACAATGCTCCTATTTTTTTTTACTGAAACAATCGTACAAGATAATGCACTCTGTGAGTTTGGCTAACTCGTGAGTACATGGACGTACTACCGCATTCTATCGCAATAGACAATACTCAACTATTGGTGGAATCGTTGGGAAAGCATTTGTAAACAGATAGAAATCTCTGTTGTAGTTAAGAGTTAGGAAAGTACAGAGCCTGTTCGGTTGATAAACTGAACTAGAGCCGGCCTTACGCAGGATTACAGAGAATTGATGTATAGAATAGAGATTTGGTACATCTATTCGATCGGTAGAAAGATGTACTATCCTTTGTAAGAACATTGATTTCGCTTCCCAACATTAGAGCTATTTGATTGTGTGTGTGCGTGTGTGTGTGTGTGTATGTGTGTGTGTTGCGCGTGTGTGCGTTTAGTGAAGTTAAATCGGGTAATAAATACCTAAGTGGCGATACCGAATGCAAGTTCACTTCGATATTTTTCGTTTTCACAAACATTTACAAATACGTTTTAAAATAAAAACAAATTATTGTAAGCGTCAGAAAAAAAGTAAAGGTTAAAATTTTAAAAAAGGTGAAACAAAGTAAATCTATCAACCCCCAAAAATGTATAAAAAAAAGTTTCGGTATAAAGAGAGCAATATTCACACTATAATAAAATGTAGCTATTTTACAACATACCTCCAAAGGTTCCTGTTAGGGTAGGCTTGGTTATAAGAAATATATAGTTACTAAAGTTAACAATGTACTGGCTGAAGGAAGAAGGTATCACACCCAGTATACTTGATTGCTAATCTGTAAAAAAACAGTTTCCTATTAAAATGAAGTATCCATTTAGGATGATTTTGTTTATACATTATTACAACAATAATTACAATGTAAACTAAACCATTAGTAAGTTTAATGCCATGTTTTCTTGGGGTTGAATCCCAACCGTATAAATAAACATTAAGTTTACCAAGTGTCGTAAACCCAACATACCAGCGACGAAAGTCTGTACAAGTTTCCTCTTGTTATTGTATATGTTATCACAAATTTATACAATTATTACAATTTGGTTTTACTAAACAAAACTTTTAACATTGATCATTATTCTTTTTGACATAATTACAAAATTTGTAAATTTTTCAAATTTTGACTTGCTACAAAGCCCTATTAAATAACTTTACAAAAATTTTGTATGACACAAGGTACCACACTTAATAGGTATAGACACCTTTACTAATTACTTGGAATAATAACTGTGGTTTATTAATAAAAAATAATACACTCACTCTCTAACCATAAGTAAATTTATTCTAGTCTTATGTACATTTCTGTTACAAAGTAGCCAACCTAAGAGATATGGAATCTGCTAGTATGTATTGTCATATCTCTGAGTATGGTTAATTTTTAATCTAAATGTACATAAGACTAGAATAAAAATATCTGTGGTTAGAGGTTGTTAGTATTATTTACAACCAAATTAACAATATCAGGTTTGGTTTTCGCTATTTAGTAATGTAGTATAATAAAATGCTGTGTGCAGATTTAGGTTATGTTTCATGTTTTGTGCACTTTTAGGTTATGATTTACGTTTTATTTTGTAGAATTTGATAATGTTTCATGTTTTTGTGGGCAGATTTTGGTTATGTTTCATGTTTTTGTGTGTAGATTTAGGTTATGTTCAATTTTGTGTGTAGATTTAGGTTATGTTTCATGTTTTTATGTGTAGATTTAGGTTATGTTCAATTTTTTGTGCAGATTCCGGTTATATTTCATGTTTTTGAAGTAGATGGACGGTTTTATGTTTTAAAAATTCAAGTACGTTTTACGCTTCGTTCCTATTTAGAATGCATTTTCGTGGATCAGCCCCTTTGGTTAAGTATTACCACAAATTGTGATTCTATCAAGTTATATTGCTCGTATTTTGGGGATTTATTGACACGACTGCAAGGCGCGCACATTGTCCCGACGTAAGCTACGTTATGGAGTAAACAGACCATAAAATCACCGCTGACTTGCAGCAATAGGTTTTACGTTTGTGAAGCGGAAAATACGTTATTGGTAGGATTTATAGATTGTAATGTTGCGTTTGTTGTTACGAGCAGCGCAAATTCACACACATTAATGTCTACATCTGTTTGCAAAGTACGTTTGCAAACCTAACCTAACCTAACCTAACTTTAATTCATGTAGATGTTTATTCCAATGTTTTAGTATTTGATTTAATAAATTTATGTTCATTTAAAAATATTTGATAGTATTAAATTAAAATATGTTATTAAATATTATTGTTTAATTGTTTATAGGCTGTTTAAGGTAAAACAAGTTCTATAAACAAACATTTTTCAGTTCAATTCCTACCCCAAAGAAATAATTTACTTATGTTACCTTTTAATAAATAATTACAAATAATTAAAATAAAGTAACATGCTCTTTGGTATAAAACAACTGTTCTACCCCACAGGCCATAACATAAAATCAGATAATTTATGAAATCATAAGTGGTCACTTATTTTAAGCCACTTATAATAATATAAATATAATGCATACTTGCCCCCTATTGTCAATAGATTTTCTCGCACAGAAAATAAAACTAGAATATATTTAATTTAATAATGAAACAATATTTAAAAATCTGTATTAATATCAAGTGTCATCCACTACAGGTTAAACAAAAATTTATTTGAACTCCATTGAATAAATATAAATGTAAACGATTGAAAATTTCAAAAAGATGTATATAAGGAGTGTATGTACTAATGTATACCGTTCTATAAGTTTACATACTTTTATGTTATCATAGAGTGATGAGTTTTCTAGAAGTAACTCAGAGGAATAGAAGAGTTTGCATAAGAATGACGTTACAACCACTCATCCCACAGCAGGTTTGAAAAACATTAGTATATTTATAATAAGTGATTAGGTAAGAAAACAACAACTGTTTTCATTTGAACTATTCTGAGTGAGTGTGCACATGTGTGCTTAGGTAGGTGTGAGCGTGCGTGCGTGTGTGTGAGTACGGATGTTCGTGCGCGTATGTTTGTGTGTGTTAGTGTACAGGTGCATGTTTGTTTGTTGAGTGAGTGTGGTATTTGCATGTAATAAGATTATTGTAGTAATTTTTTTTAGACATTACTAACGTGTAACCTATATACGTACATGTAAAAAATGCACCTTTGTAATAATAACATTATAAAATGTACGTTTGGTTATTTTCGTTATCTGCGAAGCAACAAATAAAACTGTGTATAATGTGTCTCATCTGAATTACACCTTAACAGCTCGGACAAACAAGTTGAAATAATTAATTTATCTGGTTGTTGAAAATGTGGCAGAGACGTGCTTGAATTTGCGAATGCTAATGTAAAGTAGATCGTCATTCTGCTTGGTCACAGAAATTTTCTGCAATCTACAAATATTTTACTTCAGGTCAAATCAATATTTTTTTAATAATTCTGACAATCTTTGTTGTAAGAAAAAACTGTTTACTTGCATTTGTGTAAACCAAGGTAAATATAACTTGACTTATTTTCCCAATTGCTTCTAAATTTAGAGCTGAGGTAATATTAATAAAATCATTAGGGTCTAATAAGAAACTGGGAATACTCGCACACTTGCCAACCCCGCCGGGAAATGGCACACAAAACGAATTGTCCATTTAACTGAGGCTTAACCTGCGCGTTGAACTCAGATTTATTGTAGTAGCTCTGTAGATATACAGCGGCTTGTTGCAATCGGGTTTTTAACACAATTTATTTACATATAAATGAGATTGTACCAGATGCGGGGCTGGCTCTGATGGTAGTTCCATTGTTATCTTGTAGAAGACGATTTTCCGTTTGGCAAATTAAACTCCTAATACATCTAATTTTATTTCAGATTAAAGAGAATTTGTTTTAATTATTTTAACTAGTAAATCATGAGTAATGCATGCAGAGGAGAATAAATTTAATTTAAAATAAAGTTGCAACAATAAATTTGATTTTTAATTTTATTTGTTTCATTTAATTATGCCAAATGAATAAATACAGAGAGAAAGAGAGAGAGAGAGAGAGAGAGAAAGAGAGAGAGAGCCTTAAAACAATAAAATATTCTCTTAGAATGTTAGGAACGAATTTTCCTTTTAATCCTGTACTTTTGTCAAATCATTTGTCATTGTAATTGTTAAATATTATAGAAATAGGCTGTAAAAATATAGGGATTATATATTAATAAACGGTACGAATGGAGATGTTGAGAAACCTCAAACAATTCAAGGCAAAATTAATAATTGATTGGAATTATTCTTTCTTCAGTTATTTAATGCTTCTCATGTTTTTGTTTTGTTTTGAATGTTAAAAGTATTTTTATATGTAATAAAAGTTACTGTAACAAATGTCTAGGAGAATCTGCAACATTAAGGATAAATCATCTATAATATTCTAAGAGATTATTTCCTTCCATTCCAATAACTTACTAAGAAAAATGTTTGTATAACTAACTTGAGTATATTATTTACTGTTATTGCATGTGGATTTTGTAAAACTTTAGTGAGGAAAAATGTATTCAACCTTACTCGTCAGAAACCAATGAGCCGTGCTGTTATTAGAAGTATGAGCTGTCGTTCATGAGTAAGTTATTTTGTATATTTTATACTTGTGCAAATAAAACGGTTTTGATGTTTCTATACGTGAATGTGGCCTAAGTTCTAATCGACACCTTTGTGACTGTCACCTATTTCTATGTGGATAGGAAAAGTTGTTTGTGGTGTTTTAATCAATTATAACTTTTATTCAAATACCTTTAGAAAACTGACTCCCCTAATATAAAACATTTTACAGTCTGAGGAGTTGAAATCGCACAAACATGTTGCGAGTGTTGTAACACATCCTTACTGCGTCTTGTGTTTAACGTGTCTCTCTTGTAACAGTTGAGCCTTTTTTTCCTTGGGTAAGTATTTATCAGGGCTTATTAAAAATGTGTGTTAATTACTAATTAACAAATTAATTAACCTTACTTACCAGGGGCTCCTAAGTTCTCCGTTTTCAGCCAGGCATAATAATGTCTTTCTGTAAACGATCTTCCGATATCATTGGAAGGTAGAACTAGGTTACTTGAAATGAAAATTGAAAGTTTGTAACGTTCTAGGTTACTTGTAAAATAAGAATTTAAGTTTTTAAAATACAATGTTTTACAATTCATTAACTTTGACAAATTACAATAGAACAAAAAACAGCAATGTGTCGAGTAATTTACCTTTAATTACTGCTAGTTATTCCATACATTTTAATTACTTATTACCCTTTAAAATTATATTTATATCGACAAGATAGTAACTTAAGTTTTTCGATTAAATTTTTAGAAATGAATATTCAAAGGACAATTTCTACCGTTCATGTGTTAACCGTTTATCAACTAAAAATTCAACTTAGTTAACATTAAAATACATTTTCTTTATTATCATCTAAAACGTACCTGGTTGTGCACTCACAAAACACTTTAACACATAATAAACATTGCCCATAGCTTTTGGAATCACTAATCACTGCACATCGATCCTGGAATCAGCGCTCTTACACAAAAATTATATAAACTTTTATTTATTTGAAACACGTAAATAATCGCTTCTGATTTCTTCTTTAGCTCGTTAATAAAATTTGGTACCGGCCTTGACATTTTAAAATTTGGAATACTGGAAGCTTATAAATTTCTAGGTTACGTCCGAAAGTGCCATTACGTCCTTCTCGTTCAAAGACTTTTGGAGAACTGTGGTCATTGCAAGGACGCGCTGACTGAATTTTCCCACCCTTACTTATTATTTTGAATATTCTGATTGGTCCGTCAGATCATGCGATATCAGACCATGCTTACGTCACATGAGGTGATGTGAGTTAATTACCCTGAGTTACTACCTCGTACGATATTTTACATTTTTACCCGCTAGGGGCGCTACTATCTATGCTAGCTTCACAATGTGCAGCAATGAAACAAAAATTTTCTTTTATATTGGAACGATATAATTATTAAATGAAAATCAAATATATAAATGAATTTATATGTAACACCTTATTTTTAAGAGTGTTACACTCTTTGTAACGTTTCCTGTAATTTTTCACAAATCCATTTATCTGCGCTAAGTATGAGTTTTATATACGAAAATACTAGATATTTAAATACGTATACGAGAGGAAGCAAGAGTTTAATAATGAGTTGTGCTAAGTTGCACTTGGTTTATATTATAGAGGAGTTACTTTAATTAAGAAACATAGAAGTGAGTAGATAATATAATTGTGTAAGTAATGGTACCAGTAGATAATTTTGTATTAGCATGCGTTTGTTACGAGAATCTGTGAGTTTACACGGATTGGCCAAACAAAAATAAATGTTAACATCAATATCAAAAGAATCTAGAAGTACAGTTTTTATTTATATGGTAAAGTAAACAGATGTTACGATGATAAAGATGTTTAGCTCGATTTCCATCACCTTTTGTAAAACAATTTGCTAAGACACCGATTAAATCGATTTACAAAAGAACATCAACTTACAATCGATAGTTCATTTTCTTATACACATTTTCAAAGCAACCTTATCATCATCATCAGTGAGTGTAACTACTTAAATTATTCTATATTCAAACTGATTTAATTTAATACATAGAGCTTAGAATAATTCTCGAAAGGTAAATACTAAAAGATTGCATTTAAAACCTCATTAAATAATTTATCGTACTAAGTTAGTTAAATTGAAATAGACTCTGTTAGGCCGCCAGTGATTTAGGCAAAATGCTCGTCGAAACTAGTTCAATTGAGTAAACTAGTGTTTTGTGAGATCTGGTAGTGGGGTGGCGGTTATAATTATGATGGTGACGATGATGATGATGATGGTGGTGGTGGTGGTGGTGATGGTGGCGTGATGGTGGTGGTGATATTGAAGATGTGATGGTGGTAGGTGTGGTTATATAGATGATGGTGAGGATGAAGATGATGATGATAACGTTTTCACTGAGAAAATAAATTATTGATTGTAAGTCGATGTTAATTATCATGTATTTGAGTTATAAACTAATTCATTTTTTCATCGTACGGAAAAATGTCTTTGTACTTTCATTAGCAGTTTATCATAAAGTAGGCGATATTTTTACAAGGACCAGACCATATGGGTTTTAAAATATGTTATGTCACAAGTTGTCGTATTTACTTGTCACGATACACTCGCTTTTAATATATTGAATCCCGTTGCTAGCACGTAATGAACGGTTCGCCGCAATGATTGCCTTTTGCAGTAAACCTCGCGTTTACACTGTCACCGGCAAATCCGTGCACAATTAGTTGAACGTGTCAAACTGTTATGTTGGCAAGTGGGAATGGATCCACGATTTTGCACATTTCTCCGGCTTAGCATTACTCTTCGTATGGACATGTATATAAAGCAATAGGTAAAAATAGGAAGGAAGTAATTGTAGGTATACGTTCTATAGTTATCATATTTGGATAATATTTTGAAAAATATTTACAACCCATTAAAAATTACTTCTGAGTGAAATATGTTCCTAAATATTTGTTTGGACCCAGTAAACATTCTCTAAATCAACAAATTTCATTCTTTTCATTATGTACTTTAGATATTAACAATTGTGTTATGGTGTCTAAATTGGAGTTTCAAATTAGTTGAATGGTTTAGATACGATGCGAGAAATAATAAATAACCACAGGTTAAGTAAAACACTGAATTATTATGGCATAAATGTACTTGGAAATATCTGAGAAACATCTCGTACTCTCAGTGTATTATTTTAAGTTATTCTCGCTACTCCACTTGATTTCTAAAAACGTGTTTAAAAACTAATATAATAAAAACTGAAAATGGTTTTTGATGTTGAAACTTTAATTTCTCAAATAATTACCTTCGGATTCGGTCTATGTTTATGCGGCCCTAGACCAATTTTAATTTGATTGATTTATTTATAAATGTAAAACATAAAACATAGCTTTATAACAGACATAAGTCACCACATGAACTAAACTTGAAATTGCAGAGGCCAAATCAAATTCTACCTCAGTTAGTTGGTTACTTATTTGCATCTCGAATTAAGATTTCCCAATCCAGTTTTAAAAACACCAACCCTGTACATTTTCCATAATGCAAAGAAATCGTGGAATAAATCCCAAATACAGATTCCAACTTTTGCCTACCTATTTTAGATATGCTTCTGAAGGCGTTTAATGACCAGTTTTTGGATTCTCATCTTTTCTTATTTAACGTGCATAGTAATATTTCACAGTAAGATGAGAAAATTCATTGATAGCTCTGTACCTTCTAAAGGGAACCATTTTTCTAGAAAGTTTGGAAACTGGTAATGCGATTTGGCTGACGAGAAATACCTCAAAGTTAGTGACTTCAGTAGGAAAAGAGCTTAAATATTTGGTTGCATATACCTATATTAGTGCACCTTTTCAATAATGACACTTATAAAATAAACTCACAAACAACCATTTTCGAGGTCTGATAAAGGTTTCAACCACGTCAATTCAGATTGGTTTTGATGAAATATTGAACGATTTTGCCGCCCACAGTGTTTTGACCAAGTAAAGTAGATACACACTTATGGATAATGTTTAAATTTATAAATTACAGTTTTTTCCAATACTGTGTTCTGATAAACAACATGGTTGAATAACAACTTATTTAATATCATACCCTACTTATTTTCATCCCTCTTACATTGAACATGTTATTATATGTATATGAAAATATATTGGGTAACGTTGTTGGATTCATATTATTTCGTATACGACGTGTATTATACTATATCCTTATTGCCTACATTTGGCTTATTGATGTACGTGTGGAATTAGCTGTGCGGCCCTCGTCTTCACTGAAAATATTGAAGTGGTCCATTGGGGTTAAGAAGTTGGTCAACCCTTAATTACATGATAACCATTTATAT